>WNYA01000417.1:779-153790 GCA_019512145.1 Engystomops pustulosus
AAGCAAGGCCCAGAGACCCTGAGCACCTGGCGGACAATGGTGGGATATTTAGGGATTTGGGGGGGGGGTGCAGGTAAGATGTCACATCCCTCCGTCCTGCTCCATGTAGTAATCTGCGTCTCCTCTGCATGGTCTGCACAGGGCGCAGCTCCCCCGAGCCCGCAGCACATCGCACCGGGAAAGATGCTCTGCCACTGAGCCTACGTATCATTAACCCCTTCTCTGCTGATGGAGCCCCCACTGGAATATAACTACTATAATACTGCCCCCCTATGTACAAGAATATAACTACTATCATACTGCCCCCTATGTACAAGAATATAACTACTATCATACTGCCCCCTATGTACAAGAATATAACTACTATAATACTCCCCCATATGTACAAGAATATAACTACTATAATACTGATACTGATAATACAAGAATATAACTACTATCATACTGCCCCCTATGTACAAGAATATAATTACTCTTCTTCACCTGAAGCACCTTGTTTTACATTGTCATTGCTGGTATCTATTGAATGGAAGGGGTGACTTTTTTCCAAAGTGCCGTAGGTGATTTCCCAGAATGCTTTGTGCAGCGGCAGGGACAATACCTGGGAGCTGTGATTGTGTGACATACAATAAGTGGTGGGATTGTTTGGACAGCTGCATTGGTTGTCAGGGACCTTCTTTAAATAAACTCACAGCTAAATCCTGTGTAATAATAAACAGTGGGCGGGGTATAATGGTCGGAGCGGGAAAGGGCCGTCATCCAGAAACGGGGACAACTTTTTTGAAGTGACCAAGACTTGAGTAAGATTGTGTAGATCCTATGCGCTACCCTACTACAGATCCCTCAAGAAGCAACATCTTGGTTACTTTCATACACCATTACCTTGATGTCCTCACTCCCACCCATCCAACTCAAAGGTCTCTAACATCTGTTTGCAGGTAGGTAACTTTTCGCCACAAATTTGCCTCCCTCCTTCTTTACGCTCTTCCCCTTTACAGGCCCAGGAGACAATCTTAAGCAAGTACTGTGCCAAGCCAGAAGAGTAAGGGGGCGAGACAGATGTGCAGGAGGAATACCTCCCCCTCCCTTCTTCAAAACTGGGAGAGTCGCCAGCAGTTGTTCTCCAAATAAGCAGGCCTGGGCCTGCCCCACTTCAACTCACCATGAGCGCCCCCTCCCCACCTTCCTTGTCAATTTTTAAGGGGACCATTTCGGCTAATTTTTGGAAAAATAAGAGGGGTTACTAGAGTTTACTCCCGCAGCCAAGCTTTTTAGAGAGTACTTGGAACGTGTCTCCTGCCCAGCAGATACTATATTGTTCGCGGGGTCGATGTTCATTGGTCAGTGAGTCATAATCAGAGGTGTTGATGGGGGATGAGGTCACCTCTGGGGGCAGTGATTCCCTTCTGTGATTTATTTTTTGCTTTTCACGTGGTGTGTTACACAATACAGGTGCCAGATCGGCTCCACACATCTCCAAAGAAGATGAAGTAAGAGATTGGAGAACTTCAAACCATTTGAGGACTATTTTTAGCAAACAATACGTGGGATTCTTACCTTCCGAGAACGAATTGGTGATCTGTAACTTTTCTTTCACTGTGTTCTGTGCAACCTCTTCCTTACTTGACACCATTACGGGGGCCTCAGGTGGTACTGCACTCTTGGGTTCACTCCGAAGGCAGTGGTTAGGAAGGGGAACTCCATTCCTAGATTCCTCAGGAGGCCTTTGGTTTTGCAGGCCATCATGCGCATAAGGTGTGGAGGTCACATGTCCATTTCCTTGTATCCGACTTGCAAAGGACAACTTTTCATGGGCTGCTGTTTCCTGGACACTCTTTATAAGGTCGGCCACACGACCTGCTGACTTTTCAATGATCATGTCCTCCCGAAGACAATGACCTTGTAAAATGTCATGATCCGCTTTATTAAAGGAGTTGGCTCTCTGCATCATAGATCGAAGCCTCTCTGTTGATGAATGTATCTCTGAAGGCCTCACATTGTTGACATGGTTTGTTTCTTGGGTCAATTCCTGTTGGGGTACTTGCATCAAAATGCCTGAAACAGGTGCCACTTGGTTGTTGAAGCTATTGGTACTTGGTGTCCTCCCACTAACTACAGTCTGAGACTGACTCTTGAAGGCAACTTCTGTCTTTTCCTTTGTTGGATGAGAAGATACACCAGGTGTGGAGTTCAGGTTGACCCTTAGTTGTGTCCTTGGCAGTGGTCTGTTAAGTGGCTCTGGACCAGAACCATTTGATCTTCCAATAGTGCTTTGCAGGGACACTGGAAATTTCTGAAGAGTGGCTGGCTGTATAGGGCCAAAAACTGGTGGAGGAGAAGGTGATGAGGTCAAACTGCAATTCAAAGGTATGCATTCTGTAGGTGGCGATGAAGATGACGAAGAAGAAAATGAAGGCTCACGACTGATTGATTTGGCATTCCTAGATGTAGGACGTTTATAGTCTGGTGATGGTGAGCTCCATCCTTCAGATGGCGGATACCCGGCATCTGGAGATGGAACCAGGTCAGGAACTGGGTCTTCAGCAATATGTAGATCTAGTGATGGCATTGAGCCGTGGTTCTTGGAAGACACGGGCACCAATCGGACTCCAGGACGCTCGATTTCAGAGTGATACATGTTTCCATGTGAGGAGAACTTTTTTAGGACTGGACTGGTTACACTGGAGACTGCGATACCAGAGCCATGCTGGCCCACTGATGCTTGCGTAGGTCGTAGGGATTGGAACGGTTTAGATGGAAGTGGGCACTCAAGGCTGGATGTGGAACTGTGGAGGCTTTCACTGTCACTACCTTGTCCTGAAGAAGAGAAACCGCTAGGGTGAAGTCTTGTTTGAAAAGAAGACACACGGGTCAGGCCTTGACTTGCCGTTCCATTGATTTTAGCCATCTGCATGGTCCCACGGTTAAAGGACAAGCTACTGGTGATCCTAGATTTCAAAACGGGACTCTGGGATGGACTACAGCTGGAGCTGATGCGTATACGGGACTGGTAGAGCGGCTGGTGTGAACCAGTAGAGAGCTGGCTCTCTCCATTGCTTGTTCTCGTCACCGAAGGTTGACTTGGACTAAAGGGAGATGTAAGCGGAGAAGCTGAGGAAAACACGGGGGTGTCGTCAATGTCCTCCATGTCAAAGGATCTTTTCAAAGCTGTGGAGAAAACCAAACACTGGTCAAACAAATGTTCATGATATCGAGATATCTACCAATAAATACAAAGTCTATAACATTGTAATTCATTGCTATGTGTGCCATGCTGACCTTGAGATATTGTTCTACCAAGGTGGCAGCCAGACCTGTCTCCACAATTCTGCCATGTTTTTTTGGCTTTTGGTCTCCATATTTTACCATACTTATTTGAGGTGGACCGGTCTATCCATTGCTGACCAGCAGAATTATGTATACATCTCATGTGTAACGCCAATGGCCAGCAGGACGTACCATGCCTTCTACTGCTTATTCCTAGGTTGAGGCTTATCGAAGTCTTATTACAAAGGGAACCTATCAAGGCCATCATGGGCAATGTGCCAATCTAAATGAGTTATGGCACCAAAGCTTTGAGGCTTCTAGATAAAGACTATAAACTCTTAGGATCCCATCTTGATTCTTGTCCAAGTCCTCATCCTACACTTAATATGACAGACCTCGATACTCATGACCTTATTAGGACACCGCTGATCTAGAAGAAGCTTTCACATAGTGTAGACATGAACACCATCACAGACCACATCCTTGACACCTACACGATTTATTATCCACAGACAAGGGGGGGACACAAGAACAAAACTCCAATTATGAAGACAGGAAAAGGAGGGATTCTACTTGGAGAAGAAGATCAGGCTCCATGTGGGCCATACCAAGTCACTCCAAATAAGGTGTTATCGTAAAGGGGAGCCGAAGCCAAGATCCTGACATAATAACATTGTAACTTCGAGCTCCCAGAAAACCCACAATATCCTTAATCCATTAAAGGTAGGAACAATGGGGGTCTGTGCCGGAGGAATGTAAGAAGCCGCTGCACAGCTGTACTGCACATATGTCTGTCTGCTCTCCACTTACAGCACCCCCCTCCATTATAGAGATGTTGTGTCTTCTGTATAAATAGATCGCAAACCTCCACGACGTGGGATGTTCTTTTGGGGGCTTGTAAAGAGTCCAGGGTTGTTTTTGGGTTGGATATCTCAGGTAGGTAGGTAGATGAAGATAGATAATTGGATATATATATGAGAAAGGAAACTTCTAAATTGTAGAAGAGGTGGGCATAAAAAAAAATAAATAAATAAACCTCACTACGATCACTTCCATTTGCCTCCAGACATAAAAGGAAAAAACTAGAGGAACTAAACAATTACAACAATTGTGCCCAAAAAATGTCTACCCCCCGGGCGCCACTTAGACATATGGCTACCAGGTCCCACCACCCCCCGATTAAGATGGTTGTGCATGGAACTAAATCCTTTGTCCGCGTGTGGATTTTTTAAAAAAAGAAGTCAAAATGCCACAATCCAATCTACAACCTAATCTTCTCTCTATACAGAAAATTTACAAAAATAAGTAAAGCTCCAACCAAATCTTAACTGAATTCGATTTGGGCTTAAAGGGTTTTGCCACCAAGTACAAAATGCTAAGTGATGCACCTCATGAGATTGGCGCTGCCCCCCTGATCAATTTGGTGTTTGTTTTATTAAAATCGGTCCTTCCGTTTAAAAGATATGATCCCTGGAAGTTTATAAGTGAATTAGTTTATACATCCTCTGGGGGCGTGGCTCTGCCTGCTTTACAATAAAGTTGCCACCTCCTTTTTTGCTAATTCGAATGAAAACTTCAGTGGATCATATCTTTTGAAGGGGTTGGCAGATTTTTATAAAATGCACATCAAATTGATCAGGGGGGCAGCAGCTTTCACGTGAGGTGTGTCATTTAGCTTTTTGTACTTGGTGACAGATCCCCTTTAAGCCTTTATGGCCCCAGGAAATGGGACATATGGCCCTCTCCTCCCACCAGACGTCCCGGAATGACCCTTTTAGCCCCACTTATAACTTGTGAAGTGAGGAAGTGAATTAAGGCCATGTCTGCCTCTGTCTGTGCAGGATCATTTTGTAGTGTACATCCAGGGAGAAACTCCAGAGCTGACGTCCGACTTATCCTCCACTTCCTGAGAGAGAGAAGACAGTGGCCGGCTCCAGACCTCCTGTCAGAGGGGAGCCATGCTTTACATTACTCGCCGCAGGAGGGGATGATAATCCCTTATCGTCTCCCACATCCATTTCCTATCCATCTTATAATATTCTTTTTTTTTTAACGTAAACTCCAAATAACAGGAAGTAGAACTGCAGGAATTCGGAAAAAAAGTAAAATATTGGCATGTTTCATTGATCAATGTGACATGGGGTCCACCGGGACCCTCCTCTCCATTCATCCTACATTGACTCCAATATTCTGGGATAATGGGATCTTATACATTGAATTTAATTCTAGAGATCAGTAAGGACTGACACTTGTACAGGCAGATCCCGGGCCGCACAATGTGACCCCCAGCTGGATCCTGTCACTGGAAATGTCCTTGGTTGTCATACGGACCACATGAAAGGATCGCTGTATATGAGTCATATCTCCGGTAGGGATGATAAGAGGCGCCGCAGCAGCTGTCTGATGTACCACAGCGATAACATGCGCTTTATAATTTGTCATTACATCGTGAGACCAGAAAACATCACAGTCCCACAACCCCGGACAACATCAGCCGTATCCACAGGAAAAGCTTAGATACACTGGTATAGAAGAAGGTAAGAATGTGATAAGCTTAGATACAGGAACAGTGTATCACACATGGTAGGATTGGATACAGCAGATGGCATTAAACTGGATTAGGTACAGCGCTCAGCAGACCGTATCACACATGATAGGATTAGAAACACAGCCCAGCAAACCGTATCGCCTGCGATGGGATTAGATACACAGCTCACCAGACTGTATCGCAGGATAGGATTAGATACAGCTCAGCAGACAGTATCACACTGTAGAGGATTAGATAAAGCAGCACAGTATCATATGCAATATGATTAGATACACAGCTCAGCAAACTCTCACACAGTACAGGATTAGATACAGCAGGACAGTATCACAAGCTATATGTTTAGATACACAGCTCAGCAGACTGTATCACACAGGATAGGATTAGATACACAGCAGAGCAGACAGTATCACCACATGGAAGGGAAGGAGGGAGAGGATAGGATAGATACACAGCTCAGCAGGCAGTATCACACAGGATAGGATTAGATACACAGCTCAGCAGTCAGTATCACACAGGAGAGGATTTGATACACAGCTCAGCAGTCAGCATCACACAGGAGAGGATTAGATACACAGCTCAGCAGTCCGTATCACACAGGAGAGGATTAGATACACAGCTCAGCAGTCAGTATCACACGGGATAGGATTAGATACACAGCTCAGCAGACTGTATCACACAGGATAGGATTAGATACACAGCTTAGCAGTCAGTATCATTGTGCAGATCTCAGCATCTGTTACAGGGTCCTAGTTTACAAAAAAATTTAAGGAATAAAGTTTTTATCAATTGTTTGTACTCAGAGAACTTTTTCCCAGTTTTATGAAGGACATGAGGCAGGAGGACCCCTATTGCTCCCTCTACAGGCCATACACGTTACCTGCAATGACCCCAGATTAGGTGCAGGGTCTAGAAGAGACCAAGGTCTGACACCCTCCTCCTGACTTATCACAATGCTCTATACCAGAGGTCCCCAACCTTTTTTGCACCAGGGACCGGCTTTAATCTAGACCAGTTTTCCATGGCCCGTGGGGCGGGGCTCTTGGGTATATGGGTGGGGTTATGGGGGGTGGAGCTATAATATAAGATTCGGGAGTGTCCGGACCGATCCATCAATTGGTGGTGTTGTTAATGTAAACAATAACATCAATGCAAAAGTGCAACAGAGTATCGCATATAGTATAAAAATGATACAGCATATCGCATTGGGCTAGTATAAATGCATACAGAATAGCGCAGTGTAGTATAAAATGATACAGGAAATACCGCCAGTGTTAAAAAATGCATAAGCATAGCGGCAATGCTAGTATAAAAATGCATACAGAATAGCGCCATGTAGTATAAATGCATACAGTAATACCGCATGTAGTATACAAGTGCATTAAACAGCGTTCGCCATGTAGTATAAAATGCATACAGAGGATCCCATTTAGTATAAACTGCATACGCAATACTGCATGTAGTATAAAATTGCTACAGAAATAGCGCCATGTAGATAAAATGCATGACAGATACCGCCCATGTAGTATAAAATGCTACAAATAGCGCCATGAGATAAAATTGCGCTACAGCGTATCGCCATGTAGATAAAAGCGTACAGCATACACACCATGTAGTATAAAATGACATACAGAATAGCGCCATGTATGTATAAAAATGCATAAGAATACCGCCATAGTAGTATAAATTGATCACAGCGTTAATCGCCATGTAGTATAAATGCGTACAGGCAATCACCATGTAGTATAAATGCATACAGAATAGCGCCATGTAGTATAAAATGCATACAGAATTACCGCCATTGTCGGTTAAAAAATGCATACAGAATAGCGCAGTGTAGTATAAAATGCATACGAATACGCCATGTAGTATAAAAATGATACAGATAGCGCAGTGTAGTATAAAAATTGCATACAGCGTATCGCCAGTAGTATATAAATGCGTTACAGATATCACCAGTAGTATAAAATGCCATAAGAATAGCGCCATTGTTAGTAATAAAATGCATAAGAATACCGCACATATAGGTAATAAAAAATGCATACAGATAGCGTCCATGTAGTATAAATCCATACAGAATAACGCCATGTAGTATAAAATGCATAACACGAATAGGCCAGGTATATAAAATTGCATTACAGGTATCGCCATGTTAGTTAAGGTAAAATCACATGCGTCAAGCATCAGTACCATTTGTTATAAAATGCATAAGAATACCGCATCGTAGAAAAAAAAGGCATACAGAATACGCATGTAGTATAAAAAATGCAATACAGAATACCGCCATGTAGTATAAAATGCATACGAATAGACGCCAGTGTAGTATTAAAATGCATAAGGATGCCGCTATGTAAGTATAAAAGGCATACAGCGTATCACCCTTGTAGTATAAAACTGGCATATCACGTGTAGATAAAGTTACACAGCCATGTATGTAGTAAAATTGCATACAGCGGATATCGCCATGTAGTATTAAAAATGCATACAGCGTAAGCAAGTAGTAATAAATGCATACAGGTCATCACCGGGTACTAAAAATGCATACTTACGATACACGCATGTAGTATAAAATGAGACAGCGTATCCACCGGTACTAGAAAATGCATACAGACCTACCGCCAAGTAGTATAAAATGATACAGCGTATCACCATGTAGTATAAAATGCATACAGACATAGTGCCATGTAGATATAAAAAATGCATTACAGCGATCGCCTGTAGAGTAAAATGCGTACAGGCATATCAACATGTAGTATAAAAAAGCATACAGAATACGCCATGTAGTAAAATGATACAGAGTATCACATGTAGTATTAAAAGCATACAGAATACCGCCATGTCAGTTAAAAATGCATAACAGAATACCGTCACCATGTTTAGTTTATAAAAGCATACAGGTATCACCAGTGTACATATAATGCGTTACAGATACCGCCCATGTAGATATAAATGATACAGCGTAATCACCATGTAGTATAAAATGCATAAGAAATAACGCACTGTAGATAAAATGCATACGAATACCGCCATGTAGTATTAAATGCTAACAGCATATCACCATGTGCGTATAAAAAATGCATTACCAACAACCGCCCTGTAGATTAAAATGCAATACAGCGTATCACCATGTGTATAAAATGCCATCGAATAACGCATGTCGAGATATACAAATGGCATACAGCGTATCACCATGTAGTATAAAATTGCATACGCATAGACGCACATGTTAGTTAAAATGCATACAGCAGTATCGCACCATGTAGTATAAAAGCGTACAGCAATCACCAGGTAGTATATAAATGCATAAGATACCGACACATGTAGTATAAAAATGCATACAGCGTATCACCGTTGTACTATAAAATGCATACAGCATACGCCATTGTAGTATAAAAGCATACAGCGTATCACCATGTAGTATAAAAGGCCAAATACCCGAGTAATATGACAGAGACCGTCGTAAATGACACGTCTTGATCGGAATTAACTCTAACAAGTTTAATTAAAACTCAATAACATCATCACACGATCGAATCATGCCAAAGTTCACCGCCCATTGCTCATAACAATGATGCGTATGGATCGTATAAAATGCTACGCCTATCACCATGTAGGTATAAAATGCATACAGAATACCGCCATGTAGTCTATAAAGGCATACAGTACTAGAAATGGCATACCTAAGCCCATGGTAGTATAAAATGCGACAGCGTAATCACCATGTAGTATAACATGCATACAGAATCAACCGCTGTTTAAGCATAAAATTAGCGAGTAAAAGCAGCCGTTATCACCGTCTATGTAAAATGCTTACAGCATACCCGCCATGTAGTATAACATGAGTTACAGCAGTACTCCCATGTAGTATAAATGCATACAGAAAGCGCCAGTAGTGAAAATCGCATACAGCGTATCGCTGTAGTATAAAATGTTACAGCATATCACAGTAGTATAAATGCATACCAACGAATACCGCCAGAGTATAAAAGCATACAGCGTATCACCCATGTGTAAAATGCATACAGAATAACGCCATGTAGTATTAAAAAGCATACCAAGCGTATACACCAGTAGTATAAATGCTACAGAATTACCGCCATGTAGTATAACATGCATAAGCGTATCACGTGCTACTATATCATGCATACAGCATACCGCCATGTAGTATGAAAAATCATACAGCGTATCACCAGTGTAGTATTAAATGCATAAAGAATAGCCGCCATGTAGTATAAAATTGCATACAGCGTATCACCATGTAGTCTAAAATGCATCAAGATAATACCGCCATTGTAGTATAAAATGCACACAGCATGCCACCAAGTATTATAAAATAGATACAACGTACCGCCAAGAAGTATAAAATGCATACCGAATACTGCCATGTAGTACAAAATAGAAACCCTGATAAATATCACAAATGCTGCATATACATACAGCATATATACACATAAACAAACAGTAGATACAGCATATACACATACATATATACACACATACATACATATATACACACCTTACCTCTCTGTTGTGTTCTTGGAAATTTCCGTGCCTTGTCCTGCAGTGGTGGTGGCGCGGTGATGTAGCCGGGAGCGGGTAGGTCTTGAGAGCCGGGAGGCTAGGGAGCCTGGAGATTGGTGCCGGCAGGGTCTGGGGGCCGTTGAAGGCGTCGGGGGGTGGCCGCAAGGTGCTGGCAGCGTCGGGGAGCAAGGTGCCGGACAGAGGGCTGCAACGTGGTCCTGTCCGGTGCAGGAGCTCAGTGCTGGCCGTTGCCGCCCCTGCGCGGACCGGCTGATGAGCTCCAACGGTATAGAGTCTATACCGCAGCTCTTCTCTGCTGCAGCACAACACGCGATCATGTCTGCAGCATTACTAAAGAGGTGTCAAACTAGAAACTAGACCGAAATGGATTTGAGCCCGCTGCAGGGTGTGGCTGTTTGACCGCCATGCTTTACCCTGAAGCAGGTCAGGACACTACATGGAGAGAACAACTGATACCAGTACAATGTCACATGTGATAAGGGTCACACTGCTGTGATCTGTTGCAGCGCCCCTACAGGCAAAACAAGGAATTACACAATGACCTAGTGATCGGCTACCATCTCCCCCCCTCCTTAATTGGTTGCTGCAAACTCTTGATTATAATATTTAGTATTTTGGGACTAAAGGATTTCACAGATAATGTTACACATGTGACTCCTCTCCGATGACTCATGATTGGATGCAGCACTTTGGGAGAATTGTATTTGTCCAGGAGCCAAGGCTGGAGGGTGCAGAGGCGTAGCTAGGGGGGGGGCAGCACCCATCTTACCACCGTACAGCACTGATTGTATCTGCAGCTACCCCAATAATACAATATTCATAAATGAATGCTGCCCCCAGTAGAAAAGTTAAGGTTATACATCTTCCTACTCCCCAGTTACAAATCATTACCCCTAATCTAAATACATACACACCCAAGCACATACAGCATGCACCTATACATACACACTCATGGACATATACACACACGATGAAAGCAGAGAAGAAGAAAATCTCAAATTCTAGAAGCCTAGATATTCACAAGGGTGAGCAAGGACTTCAAGGGAGCTGGATAATTAAGGAAGGACATATACAGTATTCAGTGAACAAGACAGGAGTGTGACCATATAGCAGCAGATGCTCAATGTGCAGAGATGCCGTCCAATAAAGAGCTCCAAACCCAGAAATAAACAGCAAAATATTTCTTACCTGCTGCCACCACTAGGGGGAGCTAACTGTATTCAGCTCATTGTATACATCTCACACAACCTGCCCTCATACAACACACAACCTCTACCTCTGAGGGCAGGGAATTAGCAATCTTCTGTACCCCAGCTGTTGTAAAACTACAACTCCCAGCATGCACTTACATAGGAGTTCTGAAAGCAGAAGCGCATGGAGGTGTAGTACCCCTTACAGCTGGAGCGCTGACCTAGCGCTATATTATATTTGGAGGACTCAAACCCCGCATTCCCTACCATACAGCTGCTGGGTTCTCTAATCCTCGCCTTTGTCTGCAGCAGCAGAGGGAGCAGGTGCAGGGACAATAAGAGATTTGTAACAAGCAGAGACATCAGACGCGTCTCTTTAATTCACACACATATTTCCATTACGCTATTTACAAAGAAAGAACTCACATCTGTTGTGAACAGGGGACAGGAATCCTATCCGGGGAGCGCTGATGTCAACTTGTTCATGGTGGCTACATACAAACAGCGATAGTGTGCAAAAAAACAAAACTAATTGTATACATAAAAAGGAGAACACAGTATGTGGAGAGTGCGATGCAGCAGCCTGAGGTCAGGACATGGGACCTGCAGATGCCTGGCAGCAGTATTGATCCTGTGATCCTATACTTTACCCATGCATCTGGCAGCTACATAGCGCCATCTCCTGACAAAGCCAGGCATCTGCAGTTTGACAGCAATAGAAAATCTGGAAAAGACATTTTATAATAAATAATGAGACCTTATGGTATTTATCCCCGCACTGATGCTACAACATAATCCTTATGTCTGCACTTCCTGTCACATGACCTCCATTCCTAGGAGCAGAGGTCATCTGACAGGAAGTGTCCTGGTGCTGCTCCGGGAACACCAGAACCAGCGCAAAGGTCGTAAAATGAAAACAAAAGAGACTGAGCAAGGTGAACATCATGAAGTAGAGAACTCAGCATCAAATATGTAGTGCAGATGACGGGGACTCCCTTTATATCCCGCAGAGTCTGAGAAAGCTGGACAACACCATCCATTTTCCTGGTAATTCAACTTTTCCAGGAACAGACAAGATGATTTAGCGACGATCAGGACATCTTTGGTCCTTCACAGAATTAAAACAGGTTGTGGTAGATTAAAAACAATGGCCCCCGTTTCTTCTATCGACTGTGCAAAATTTAAATAAATAAGGACTATACATCACAAGGGCAGCCATGCATTATCATCATGTACAATGTCCACGGATGGGGACTGGAGGTCACGTATGAGCCTCCTTGGTCCTTGCTTGGACTGGACGTCCTCACTCTGACACCTTGGACCCTTAGTACGGTCGGAAGTTCCAATAGCTGGAAAATACGGAGATCTGTAAAGGAAACAAAGGGTCAGTTACCTGTCAGTCTGCCCCTAGTGGCCAGGTAATGTAATGACACAAGACTATTAAGGATACTTCAAGGAGACGTACTTTGTCCTTGAGCTGCTGGCAGAGCTGAAGAGACACGGTAAAGAAGACCAGGGCGTCATTCAGCCATGGCACCACGCACTCCACCTTATGGACATGACTGACCTCAAAGCGCTGGTTGTTCAGCTCACTGCAGAGGACACAAGATGCTGTAATATTATTCTAAGGGTTTTACAATGATAAAGCTGATGCCAGGCGCCCGCTCCATGAGGGCACAGCACAAAGCGAGTCACCCTCTAGCATTTGTATATACTCACAACATTACTCCAGGGTTATGCAGGACAGAGCTTCCCGCTGGCCGGAAATTCTAAAAATAAAGGAGACCATAGTGAGCAGAGGTGCAGCGTAAATGTGTACACAGCGCTATGTACAGGTTTCCCCATGTAATTGCAAATTCCCAAAGATAGGTGGTGGAATCAGAAAACCCTTTAAAAACACAGATTACATGCCCTAATGTGGTCTCTGCGTCTCACCTTGGTAGAGTTGGGCTGCAGGGCGTGCAGCTGGTAGACCAGGAGGCACAGCTTATTCACATTAACGTAGAAATTAAGCAGCACATCTGATGGGGGTGACGGGGTGAACATTTTCTGAAGAAAAAAAATACAAGAAATAGTCACATAATAAGCAAGGAATGAAGTGACCAAAAAACCAAAAAGTGATGCGTCATGAAATGATCATCGAGGGAGCCAATTGACAAACTCAGCTCTGCTACACACGTGTGCATGTCTACCCACAATGTGAAGCCGGTTTGTATTCTGGTCTATGGTACTGGAGCAATGTGCATCACTGAGGTTATTGCAGTAGCACAACTCCCAGCATGCCGTGCAGATCTGCATCCGTGTCTGCATGCTGGGGATAGTAATACCACAATAGTCACGTCAAGTCTAAACAATGGAGCAAGAATGCAGAAATTACCGTCAGGCCGCTGGTGGCCACCTCTGGCAAAGTCATGGTCGCAGGCGTTGTGAGGCGATTGCGGGCTCTGGTTAGCTGCAGCATGACTGCGTCCATCAGCTGCCGAGAAGAGGAAATATGATGAGATCAACATCCACAAGTATTATGCAGGCCCATAATTACCCGGCCCATTCACCACATCAAGTACTGAGGATCCTAATCATCAGTGGGCTCTCACCTTCAGCACCTCGGCACCAGTCTGGAAGGTGTAGTTCTCCCCCCGGTTGGTGAGCAGATAGATCGCCTGGTTCACGTGATTCCTGGCATCCTGAATCTGAAGAAACAACATCATTAACACGGCACATGACAAAGACATTGTATCCGGCTCCATTCACACTCTTACTTTTGACATCCTAACTCTGGTGTAGATATTAACCCCTCACAGGTATTTGAAACTCACGCTTTATTATCACTCAGTTCAGTCCAGAGCAGGGCCACCAAATATCTTGTGACTGGTGCAGGTCTGGCCCTGGGATCACCACTTATCATCCTATTATCTTCTGTGCTATAGATATGGGAATACCCCTCTATAAAACCGTGTACACAGAGAGCTGATTGCAGAAGGCTATGTACCTACCTGCTGCATCTTCCATTGCTTGTCATCCCGGAAGGCAAAGTGCAGCAGCTGATTGGTCCTCACCACCTTCAGGTTCACTTCCTGCAGACCCAAGGGAACATACAAATCTGTCACTGACCCCTGTACAGAGGCAAATCTCCCATCATCTCTCTATACACACGTCACATACTCACAGCCTGGCACAGAGTGTCTCCTTGTAACGTCAGGACGCCCTTCACCTGGTCGGTGCTGTGAACAAAAAACGAGCAGCGTTATTCATGAACATCTATGACTTGATAGATTTGAACCCCCCTCTGCCTCTTGCACTCACCCCGAGCTTCCCAATACAAAGTTCTCCTGCTTAGTGGCAACATCCGCCGCCCCGCTGGGCAGGGTGAACCTCCGAGATGCCTCCTGTACATAAGATTTGATTTACAAGACCATGAGGTTAAGGCTATGGCTTTGCTGTGCCCCGGGAGCCATCTTGGTTTGTTTCATGAGGACACTGACCTTTAAGATGTCCTGAAGCTGCTTCAGGACCGAGTGCACCTCCTCCTTTAGAAGCCATTTGAACTCTTCTTCCTATGATACAGATTGAGGGGAGAGTTAAGTGGGCGGCCATGACACTGCAAGGAACCAGGAATCTGATTATTCCCTTCACAGCCTTATCCAGGGGTCTCTGACCTGTCACCCCTCGGCCGTGTGAGGTGACAGGCGCGATGGTTGTGACTGCAGGAGGAGTCTCAGTATAGAGGAGTATTAGGAGTTAATATTCCAGGTCTCTCCTGCTGATCCCGCTCCTCGCCATTTATCACACTGCCCTCTGTAACTTGGGCTCATCACATCGTGACCCGGGCTAATGATTACACACAACATAAGTTACCTCCAGGCTACAGCGGCGTCTCTACAAGAACACCTGACCACCGCTCCAGGAGTATTAAATAGCCCCCCTCCCTGTGAGGTGACAGGTCCCTGGGTGACGGGAGGCGGCCGGTCTGCACAGGACTGCCGTGTTGTATATACAGTCTCTCGGCTTGTAGTGTATACAGTCAGGGATGTGTCACAATCTCATGTGCTGCAGCAAGCAGCTTGTACCCAACAGGAACCAAATCCTAAATGAGGCGCATGCAAGGGTACAAAACAAGCAAAACTGGAAAGACCTGCCTGCACCAAGAGGAAGGGGGGAAGCAGGCACCATATTTATTTACATGGGTTCTCAGAATGATGATCGTCAGCACCCACAATGGAGGGATTGTGGGGTCTGATAGTAAAGGACATTGCACCTAATGGGGGAGTAGTCATACATGTATTGGTCCCTATTAAGGGCTATGGAGGGGAGGTCCCCCCCCCCTAAATAAACATATTACCCAATGCCGCATAGGACTGTTAAAGATGTTTAAAGGACCCTTAAAGGATGCTTGGCACCTTGGGACAGTCGGCAGGACACAGCACAGCTGATAACACTCATCATCCAACACCACTCACCTCATCATCCCAGTACCATGTGACACCACCTCAGCCAGGAGATACCATCGGATGTGGTGAGATCATGTTTTGTCACTTAAAGGGACAGCAACTAAGTAAGTGACATACATTACACATCATAGCAAAATGGGGAGTCACCTGTAATAAGTCTCATACCTGATAATATTATGGAATCCTCTCCCCGGGGTGTAATGGCTGATAACAGAGAGTAATAGATTGTATCCCCCCTGTACAGTCTCCTCTCCCCGGGATGTAATGGCTGATAACAGAGAGTAATAGATTGTATCCCCTCCTGTACAGTCTCCTCCCCCCGGGGTGTAATGGCTGATAACAGAGAGTAATAGATTGTATCCCCATGTACAGTGTCCTCTCCCCGGGATGTAATGGCTGATAACAGAGAGTAATAGATTGTATCCCCCCTGTACAGTCTCCTCTCCCCAGGGTGTAATGGCTGATAACAGAGAGTAATAGATTGTATCCCCCCTGTACAGTCTCCTCTCCCCGGGATGTAATGGCTGATAACAGAGAGTAATATATTGTATCCCCCTGTACAGTGTCCTCTCCCCGGGATGTAATGGCTGATAACAGAGAGTAATAGATTGTATCCCCCCCCCTGTACAGTCTCCTCTCCCCGGGGTGTAATGGCTGATAACAGAGAGTAATAGATTGTATCCCCCCTGTACAGTCTCCTCTCCCCGGGGTGTAATGGCTGATAACAGAGAGTAATAGATTGTATCCCCCTGTACAGTCTCCTCTTCCCGGGGTGTAATGGCTGATAACAGAGAGTAATAGGCTGATGTGATGGTGACGCAGGACGCACTGTGTAAGAGCCCCGTGGTACAGGACGCACTATGTAAGAGCTCTGTGGTACAGGACGCACTATGCAAGAGCCCCATAATACAGGACGCACTGTGTAAGAGCCCCGAGACGCAGGACGCACTGTGTAAGAGACCCGTGATACAGGACGCACTGTGTAATAGCCCCGTGGTACAGGACGCACTGTGTAAGAGCCCCGTGATGCAGGACGCACTATGTAAGAGCCCCGAGACGCAGGACGCACTGTGTAAGAGACCCGTGATACAGGACGCACTGTGTAAGAGCCCCGTGGTACAGGACGCACTGATTGCGTAAAGAGCTCTGTTTTTTTTCTTTTTTTTTTGGTACAGGACGCACTGGGTAGAGCCTTGTGAACGCAGGACGCACTGTTGTAAGAGCCTCGTGATGCACGACGCTACCTGTGCATAAGAGCCCCTGTGAGGCAGGGACGCACTGTGTAGAGCCCCGTGACGCAGGTACGCACTGTGTATAGAGCCCCCGTGACAGCAGGACGAACTACACTGTGTACAGCAGTCCCGTGTACGCAGACGCACTGTGTAAGAGCCCCGTGAGAACAGGACGACACGTATGTAAGCAGCTCTGTGGTACATGGACGTCACGTCTCTATGACAGTACGAGCCCCATAAAACAGGAGCCGCACTGTTGTAAGAGCCTCCGGATATGCCCCAGGACGCCCACTGATGTAAGAGCCATCCCGACATGCATTGCACAGGATCGTACTTGTAAGAGCCCGTCGACCGCAGGGACTCACTGTGGTAGATACCCGTGATGCAGGACGCACTAGTGTAATGCCCCTGTGGTACAGACGTCTACATATGTAAGGTAGCTTGTGGTACATATCGGCACTATGGATAGAGACATGAAGCCCCATAATACAGGACGGATGTGTAGAGAGATGTCGGCACGCAGTGAGGTCACGGCTGTTGATTATCAGACGATCCCGTGATACTACAGAGCCTTGATTACCATAATACAGGCGCGCACTGTGTAAAGACACGTCATACTGGATATGATAGTGATATAACAGGTTCATTCTAGGTTCTGCAGCCTCCTCTGACAGGCAGCAGGTGGCGCCATGCTTGGTGGTAACAATGTTGCGTGTTCAAATATGGCGTATTTATTGTACTATCTGATTGAGCACACCAGGGTACGCCGGACGTGTATAGTAACGGGACCCGGCATACAGCATAGGCGAAGCGGTAAGGGACCATCGGGTAAGCAGTGATAGTAGGGACTAGCCTATACATCAGGAGGTAAGCCCGGGCAGTGATAGTACAGGACCAGCATACATCTCGCAGAGGGAGGTCAGGCGATCGTAAGCGACACATACACTGAGGGAAGGGCAGTGATAGTAAGGGCTAACCGAAGCTCAGTACTACGTAAGGGAAGCGAGGAGTATACTCAGTGGTCTAGGATAGTAAGAGGACGCAGCATACACCGAGGGAAGGAGCAGTGATAGTAAGCGGACCACGCATATACACTGAGGAAGGGCGAGTGACTGATAGTAAGCGGACCAGACTATAACATGAGCGCGGAGCGGACAGTGATATACAGAAGCTACAAGAGAGCCATAGTAGGGACCAGACATACACTGAAGGGAGGGCAGATAGTTACAGGACCGATACCTCATTCCAGGGAAGGAAGGCTAGTGCATAGTAAGATGACCGGCATACAGTCAGGGAAGGGTCAGTAGGATAGTAAGGCGACCGCTACTCAGGTAGACCATAAGAGCACTCAGGGAAGGGCAAGTGTAGTAGGACCGCAACAAGGGAAGCAGGTATATAGGACCGGATCACTATGAAGCAGTGAGTAAGGGAGGCTACAGTAGAGGCAAGTATAGTAAGGACCGGCAAACCTCAGCAGAAGGGCAGCTCGCATTAGTAAGGGACCCGGCAACACTTCAGCGTAAGTGCGTAGATGATGTAAGTCCGCGCCACTACGTCTTCGTATCATTCACACGGAATGCGGAATAGACAACATGGCAGCTAGTGATAGTACAGGGTACCGCGCTCACTAAGGGCGGCAGCTGATAGCAAGGACGAGACAGTGAAGAGGTCGCGGGACACGTCGATACGTAGGACCGGCATACACTGCAGGGAAGGCATAAGTGATAGTACGCGAGACAGCATGACCTCATACTATCAGGGAAGGGGACAGTGTAGATAAGGGCGACCGGCATACACTCAGGGAAAGGCGTGCCCAGTAGATAGTAAGGGACACTGTGATACACTCAGTGGAAAGGGCAGTGATCAGTAACGGACCGCGCATACCACTAGCTGAGGAAGGATGTGTATGAGGTTGTCGATGTACTCAGCAAGTGACACTCACAGTGAAGGTGACAGTGAGAGTGCTAGTAAGCGCACCAGCATAACAACTCGGAAGAGTGGATGGAGCTGATACGTAGGGACCGGCATACACTCAGGAAAGAGGCAATGATAGTAGGGACCGGCATATGGTCATCTAGCGGATAGGGCTGGGATTAGTAGCAATTGGTGCATGTCATAGGATGGTAGTAAGAGGACCAGCACTACATCACGGGATAAGAGGCAGTGATAGATAAGCGGGACTCAGCATACACTCATGGTAAGCGGCAGTCGATAGTAAGGGACCGGCATTGTAGGAAGTGTGTCTTAACCGGTAAGGGATGCCAGTGGTGACAGCACACTCAGGAAGGGATGATAGTAAGGAGACCCACCAGCATACAAGGGTCAATGAGCAGGATGTAAGTGACGAACCTCAGCGGCATGATAGTAAGGACCGGCATACACTCAGGGAAGGGCAGTGATAGTAAGGGCAACGGGCATACACTCAGGGAAGGACAGTGATAGTAAGCGGATCCAGCATACACCATGGGAAGCGCAGCTGATATAAGGGACCAGATACAACTAGGAGGGCGCAAGTGATATAGGTGCACGGTATCGGGGCCAGTGAATGGACGCATCTGACGGAGTGTGCCCGGCAGCATAACTAGGAAGCGCATTTATGTATGGCCAGTCATAGGAGGCAGGCATCGGGTTTACAGCAGCCGGACACTCGACACGTCAGCATGTGGAGCAGCGACTGAGACGCCTCTGATAAAGACAGGGAGTGAGATCCTGGATGACCCCAGTCCGTGGCCCCTACATTATTATCTAAGTCCCTCCTTACCACCTCATATAGTCCCTTGATCCAAGGCGTCCGTGCCTCGCTTACAATCAATCACTTCTCCCTCTTCATATTGACTGCGATGTATAATTAATCATTTCTTTGGTAGAGTCGCCCTCCATGTTCTATACAACCATTATTTCGTCCTCAAGCTCCGAGACACTAACATGACACCTGGAGTGCACGAGGTCACGTGCGATCAGCCTCATTCTAGTCCGTGATCATATGAGATTAAGTGAAAGACAAGCAATGAGTCCTAGCAATCTAGAACCAATTTCATATTGAGGGTGGGGGTCACTCTACTGTTGTCCGTTGTCACTTTCTTAGGTGTGACACTTAGAGGAGAACTTTAAGTAAGCCATCCAAAATGATGGCACTTGTATCCTTCCAGTAGACTACAGTAGAGCACCTCCAGATTCTGTGCTACCTTTGTGATTACTCTAGATTAACTTTAGACCCTTGGTGAACATATCTAATTAGCGTGCACATGAGTGAAAGTACGCAGATGTTACTAGATGTGCCCTGATTTGCTAGTGTCTAAATGATACTAAGATCTTCCCCAAGTCACAGAAAGACTCCAAAAACTGGTTTCTGGGCCATAAAGTCTTGACCAGGAGTCAAGAATGACCTGGGTCTTGACGCTTGAGTCATGGAACACATGAGGTTCTCCTACATCTCCAAATACTTGTTGTTGGGATTGTTGGTTGATGTTCTGGACTCTCAGGGTTCAGGTTGGGGCGTCACTGGATCTTCATCTACTTTGTATTAGCAGCTTAAGAAAGTTGCCAAGATTCAAGGTCTACTGATTCAGACGACCAAAACAAATCCGTGATTCAGGTCTCTTCAGTCTAATAGCGTTTCCATTTCTACGTGCCTGTCATGTCACGTAGAATTCCGTAAATCTCCGAGTTCATGATGCAAGAATCGTCCTGTAACCCAGCGAATGATCAAGGATCGACCGGAACTGCTTGGACGAGCTCCATACCCTAGTCCCCTGGTCAGCAGAAGTTTGATCTTTTTTTTTCTCTTCTGATCCAGAGCGGCAGTATGATTTAGATCATGAGATCGTTCGTCAGAAGTGCATAGTCAGCGACCTGACCGGTCTGTGATGTGGCCGTTCTCCTCCAGACCTGATCCGCGGCTCCAGGTCCTGAGCAAGAAGGTAGTTAGTCTATCTACATGGTCTCTAGGTTCCTTGTGAGTACTTCGCCCTAGGTTATTACACCCTGACTCGGTACCTCTATCTTACCGTGTTTCTTGCTTTTGACCTGTAGTGATCACGTACTCTAGGTTCTGACCCCGCACTGATCCTCGGTTCTTAGCGTTCTGACCTGCTAGTTGATCCGTCTCTAGGTTCTGACCTGTAGGATCCGCTCTCTAGTTCTGACCGCACTGATATCGGTTCTAGGTTCTGACTGTAGCGCAAGACCTTTATCCGTCTCTATGGCTTCGACCTGTAGTGATCCGTCTCTCTAGCGTTCTAGACCGCACATGATCTCGGTCTCTAGGTCTGACCTGCATAGTTAATTCGCCTGGGTATACTGCCTAGTAGTGATACCGTCTCTAAGCCCAGTACTGACCCGCATGATCTCGGTCTTAGGTTCGACTGTAGTCTCCAGTCTCTAGTTGACCTGTAGTGATCCGTCTTAGGTTCTGACCCGCACTGATCTCGGTCTTAGGTTCTGACTGCTAGTGATCCGTCTCTAGGCTTCGCCAACCGATGATCGTCGCGTCTGTAGGTTCTGACCCTGATTAGTGAATCCGTTCTAGGTTGACCGCACTGATCTCGGTCACTCTATGTTCGACCCGAGTGATCCGTCTCTAGGTTCTGAACTGTGAGTGATCCGTCTCTAGGTTCATGACTGTCGCTGATCCGTCTCTAGGTTCTGACCCTGACTGATCTATTCTCTAGGTACTGACCTGTAGTGATCCGTCTCTAGTTCATGAACTGATAGTGATCCTTACTCTTAAGTTCTGACCCGCTACTGATACTCGTCTCTGGTTTGACCCGTAGTTGATCGCGTCTCAGGTTCTGACCTGTTAGTGATCCTGGTCTAGGTCTGACCCGCACTGATCTCGGTCTCTAGGTTCTGACATGTAATGTAGTGATCCGTCTCTAGGTTTGACCGTCAGTGATCCGTCTCTAGGTTCTGAACGCACTGATATAGGTCTGATAGGTTCTGACCTGTAGGGATCCGTCTTAGGTCTCTAGGCGCACTGATCCCGTCTCTAGGTTTGACATGTAGTGATCCGTCTCAGGTTCTGACCCGCCACTGATTCGAGTCTCGAGTTCTGACCGCATGATCTCGGTCTAGGTCTGACCGTAGGATCCGTCTCTAGGGTTCTGACGTAGTGATCCGTCCTAGGTCTGACCCGCACGATTCCGGTCTTAGGTTCTGACCTGTAGTGATCCGTCTCTAGGTTCTGACCCGCACTGATCTCGGTCTCTAGGTTCTGACCTGTAGTGATCCGTCTCTAGGTTCTGACCCGCACTGATCTCGGTCTCTAGGTTCTGACCTGTAGTGATCTACATCCCGGGGAGAGGAGACTGTACAGGGGGGGATACATCTATCTATCTGTTATCAGCCATTACACCCCGGGAGAAGGAGACTGTACAGCGGGGAACAATCTATTTACTCTCTGTTATCAGCCATTACATCCGGGAGAGGAGACTGTAAGGGGGATACAATCTATTACTCTCTGTTATACAGCCATTACATCCCGGGGGAGGCAGACTGTACGGGGGATACAATCTATTACTCTCTGTTATCCCCATTACACCCGCGTTGACTGTAGTGATCCGTATCATAGGTTCTGGACTGTAGTGATCCGTCTCTAGCGATTTGACCCGCACTGATCTCGGTCTCTAGGTTATGACTGTAGTATTCCGTCTCTCTAGGTTCTGACCGTAGTGATCCGTCTCTAGGTTCTGACCCGCACTGACTCTCAGGACCTGACTTCGGACGTATCTAGGTTCTGACCTGTAGTGATCCGCTCTAGGTCCAGAATCTCTTGCTGCTAGTGATCCGTCTCTAAGTTCTGACCGCACTGATTCGGTCTCTAGGTTCTGACCTGTAGTGATCCGTCTCTAGGTTCTGACCCGCACTGATCTCTGGTATGGTTGTGTCCTGTAGTGATCCGTTCATCGCGGTCTCTGACCTCGCGCACAGATCTCGTCTCTAGGTTCTGACCCGCACTGATCTCGGTCTCTAGGTTCTGACCTGTAGTGATCCGTCTCTAGGTTCTGACCTGTAGTGATCCGTCTCTAGGTTCTGACCCGCACTGATCTCGGTCTCTAGGTTCTGACCTGTAGTGATCCGTCTCTAGGTTCTGACCCGCACTGATCTCGGTCTCTAGGTTCTGACCTGTAGTGATCCGTCTCTAGGTTCTGACCCGCACTGATCTCGGTCTCTAGTTCTGACCCGCACTGATCTCGGTCTCTAGGTTCTGACCCGCACTGATCTCGGTCTCTAGGTTCTGACCCGCACTGATCTCTAGCTCCTGGTTCTAGATCTACACCCCGGGGAGAGGAGATATGTAAGGCCCTGGCCGGCGATGGGTAGGCAAAGTGGGCAATTGCCCATGGCCCTGGAAAGGGGAGATCTCTTCTTCCAAATGTATCTTGAATTGTTTCTAGGTGACTGGATCCAGAGATATTCAGGTTTAAAGTGAGGAAAAATCAGGGCGATTTTATATATAAAAATCAGTTCAGACGGCAGTTTAACAGTTAATATCTCAGTTTCATGACATTAGAACAAATTTGGATCTTATAAAAGGGGAGACTCTTCTTTCTTAGGAAAAAAGAAGTGAGGTTCTCTGTGTCACAGAGCACGAGATAAAAGCCACTCTGAAGTGAGTCCCCCCTATCCGATTCTTAGCCATCAGGATACAGGGAGAATTTGTGCACACAGGAGGATGGCTGCACCTCACAGAGATAATAGAATAATCACATTATATGTTACTACATTAATGTGATAAAGAATAATTCAACTAATATTCATGTTTCACCCTATTCTCTGCAGAACTATTATACACACTTGTCTCTTATTGGATTTATTTTCATGAAGGTTTTTTTTTTTTTTTTGCGAAAATTGACTGATATGATGAAAATGCGGTCCTCTTGCCTAATGTCGCTACTTATACTGTTATTAACACTGCGATAACCAGAAACATGTCCATAAAGTTATAGTAACACCAAAAACACACACATGTTCTGGAATAAAGTTTGCATTCACACCATCCCTCCATATTTGCACCCATGTTATAAGGTCTCACTCAAAATTCTTATGAACAGGGGAGGATTCTGTTATTGGCGGCTAATACATGGCGCACATCTATTGGGTTATGGATATATAGTCATTTATTTATGTTACCTTGTGTAAGGAGCATACAATGATACATCTGTGGTGACGCTCACACAGTTGTGGTGTCCCTGTGGATAAACTTCCTTTTGAAGACATATTTTGTGTGAATATACCACATGTGGGATCTGTATGATCCTCACATGTTATGCATTTAAGAAAGTATATTTTCTTTATATAGTATCTGGTTTGAACATATTTTGGAGGGCAATTTTGCTTGTACTGCCAAATGACATCTCCTGGTGTTGCTTTCAAAATTCTATAGGTTTTATGGCCGCCTTTACTTTTTATTCTGTTTTATTGATTATTTTGCAGGTTGTTGACTGTGTTAAAAAATTCTAGCTGAAAAGCAGATTCTAGTTATTTCAGTCTTAGTGATTATGATAAGTTTAGTCAGTGAACGTATCAATATGAGGCATTTGTGAACTCTACACATGTCATCTATAAAGGAACCTACCATTTAGACTGGCAGGGGTAAGCTGTAAGTACCGCGCGCACCAGCTCAGGGTGAGCTGTGATCCGGTACGTACTTTCGAGTGTTATAAACCACGGTACGAGGTTTTTAACACTTTTAAACTTTAGAGGCAGAACGGGGGGTTCGGCGCTTTGCGCGACCGGGCACGCTACATCTCCGCATATCCTATAGTGTGTTCGCACGATCGTGGATGCATGCAGGCCGCAGCCTTCTTCTGCTCTAAAGTTTAAAAAGTGTTAAAACCTCGATACCGGGTTAAACATAAACGAAAGTAAGATACCGGCACAGCTCACCCTGAGCTGGGTGGCTCGGTACTTAAGGCTCACCCTACCATTCTAAATGGTGTTTTCCTTTAAATTTAGGAGATGTGAAGGCAAATTATTTTGTTGAGAGCAATTTTTTGCCATCTAGTCAATTAAGTATTTTTATAAAATGTTTCAGTTTGAATCAAAATTGCATAAGGACGCCTATGTCTATAACTCTTTAATGACATTTGAAAATAGGGCAAGTGTCTGCTTTCAGAAAATATGTGGGTTGTTGGGTTACTTTAATTCTTTTGCTTGTATTTAAAAAAATTGCTCTGGCCAATAACCCGGAAAAAATATCCAGGAATGCCTGGAAGTGAAAGGGTTAGACCCCTTGGTTAAATTCCTGGGTGAAGAAGTTTATCATCTCTAGCCTGTCGTATCTCATCTATCTAGTTATCTTCCTCATAAAATTGACCCATTTACTATATCTCCACTTTTTCTCTATTATATAATCAATCTTCAATTTCTCTTCTAACCGATTATCTCACTCCATCAATTACTGTATAATCATCACTTTATAGTCCTGCATCTAGAAATCTTCATTAGTTACTTCTATCATAATAATTATAATTAATAATCTTTATTATATAGCGCACCAAATTCTGCAGCGCTGCACAGACGCTGCCAGATCAGTCCCTGTCCCCATAGGGCTCACAATCTATTCCACCTACCAGTAACTTTGTTGGAGTGTGGGAGGAAACGGAGGACCAGGAGGAAACCCAGGCAAACTTAGAGAGAACATACAAACTCTTTGCAGATGTATACCAGCGCTGCAGGGCTGTAGATCATCTATCTCCTATAAAATTCTCCCATATTACAGTTTGTTTTACCATACTAAAGGAGCCTCTTAGTGACTGTGACCGATCATAAAATAGTTTTATTTTGGGGCCCCACTTTTAGTTTTGCCCAGGGCCCCACTTTATCTAGAACCGGCCCTGTGTACAGGGGGAGATACAATCTATTACTCTCTGTTATCAGCCATTACATCCCGGGGAGAGGAGACTGTACAGGGGGGGATACAATCTATTACTCTCTGTTATCAGCCATTACACCCCGGGGAGAGGAGACTGTACAGGGGGGATACAATATATTACTCTCTGTATCTCGCCATTCACCCCGGGGAGAGGAGACTGTACAGGGGGGACGGGGATACAATCTATTACTCTCGGTTATCAGCATACATCCCGGGGGAGAGGAGGAGACTGTACAGGGGGGATACAATCTATTACTCTCTGTTATCAGCCATTACACCCCGGGGAGAGGAGACTGTACAGGGGGATACAATCTATTACTCTCTGTTATCAGCCATTACACCCCGGGGAGAGGGAGACGTACAGGGGGGATACAATCTATTACTCTCGTTATCAGCATTACATCCCGGGGATGAGGAGACTGTACAGGGGGGATACAATCTATTACTCTTGTTATAGCCATAACATCCCGGGGAGAGGAGACTGTACAGGGGGATACATCTTACTCTCTGTTATCGCCATTACATCCCGGGGAGAGGAGACTGTACAGGGGGGATAAAATCATTACTCTCTGTATCAGCCATTACACCCGGGGAGGAAGGAGAGACTGTACAGGGGGATCAATCTATTACTCTCGTTATCAGCCATTACATCCCGGGGAGAGGAGACTGTACAGGGGGGATCCAATCTATACTCTCTGTTATCAGCCATTACATCCCGGGAGAGGAGACGTACAGGGGGGATACACATCTATTACCTCTGTTATCAGCCATTACATCCAAGGGAGAGGAGACTGTACAGGGGGGGATTACATCATTACTCTCTGGTACAGACGTACACCCCGGGGAGAGGAGACTGTACGGGGGGGGATACAATCTATTAACCTGTTATCAGCCATACACACCGGGGAGAGGAGACTGTACAGGGGGGGATACAATCTATTACTCTCTGTTATTCAGCCATTACATCCCAGGAGAGGAGGACTGTACAGGGGGGGAGGGATACAATCTATTACTCTCTGTATCAGCCATTACATCCCGGTGAGAGGGACTGTACGGGGGGGATACATACATTACCTCTGTATCAGCCATTACACTGGGGAGAGGAGACTGTACAGGGGGGATACAATCTATTACTCTCTTATCACCATTACACCCCGGGGAGAGGACTGTAAGAGGGGGGATACAATCTATTACTCTCTGTTATCAGCCATTACACCCCGGGGAGAGGAGACGTACAGGGGGGTACAATCTATTCCTCTCTGTTATCAGCCATCACATCTGGGGAGGGAGACTGTACAGGGGGGGATACAATCTATTACTCTCTGTTACAGCCATTACACCGGGAGAGGAGACTGTACAGGGGGGGATACAATCTATTACCTCTGTTTATCAGCCATTACACCCGGGAGAGGAGACTGTACAGGGGGGGATACAATCTATGACTCTGTTATCACCCTTACAACCCCGGGGGATACAATCTATTCTCCTGTTATCAGGCAGTACATCCGGGGAGCGGGAGACCTTACAGGGGGGGGATACAATCTATACTCTCTGTTATCAGCCATACATCCTGGGGAGAGGAGACGTTACAGGGGGGGGATACAATCTATTACTCTTGGTATCAGTCCATTACACCCGGGGAGGAGACTGTCAGGGGGGATACAGTAATACTCGCTGATCAGCCATTACAATCCGGGGAGAGGAGACTGTCAGGGGGGAGGTACAATCTTACTCTTGTTATCAGCCATTACATCCCGGGGAGAGGAGATGTACCGGGGGGGTACAATCTATTACTCTCTGTATCAGCCATTACACCCGGGGAGAGGAGACTGTACAGGGGGATACACATTATACTCTCTGTTTCAGCCATTAATCCACGGGGAGAGAGAGACTGTACAGGGGGATAGGATACATCTATTACTCTCTGTTATCAGCCAATACATCCGGGGGAGAGGAGAGATGTACAGGGGGGGATGGAGGATACAATATATTACTCTCTGTTATCAGCCATTACATCCCCGGGAGAGGAGACTGTACAGGGGGGGGGGGTACAATCTATTACTTCTGTATCAGCCATTTATCCCGGGGAGAGGAGACTGTACAGGGGGGGGTACAATCTATTACTCTCTGTTATCAGCCATTACATCCCGGGAGAGGAGGATGTACAGGGGGGGATACAATCTATTACTCTCTGTTATAGCCTTACATCCGGGAGAGGAGACTGTACAGGGGGGGGGTACAATCTATTACTCTCTGTTATCAGCCATTACATCCCGGGGAGAGGAGACTGTACAGGGGGGAACAATCTATTACTCTCTGTATCAGCCATTACACCCCGGGGAGGGAGACTGTACAGGGGGATACAATCTATTACTCTCTGTTATCCGGCATTACATCCCGGGGAGAGGAGACTGTACAGGGGGGGGGATACAATCTATTACTCTCTGTTATCAGCCATTACACCCGGGGAGAGGAGACGGTACAGGGGGATACAATCTATTACTCTCTGTTATCAGCCATTACACCCCGGGGAGAGGAGACTGTACAGGGGGGATACAATCTATTACTCTCTGTTATCAGCCATTACATCCCGGGGAGAGGAGACTGTACAGGGGGGTACAATCTATTACTCTCTGTTATCAGCCATTACTCCCGGGGAGAGGGAGAGTGTACAGGGGGGGGGGGATACAATCTATTATCTCTGTTATCAGCCATACACCCGGGGAGAGGAGACTGTACAGGGGAATACATCTATTACTCTCTGTTATCAGCCATTACACCCCGGGGAGAGGAGACTGTACAGGGGGGGATACAATCTATTACTCTTGTTATCAGCCATTACACCCGGGGAGAGGAGACGTACGGGGGGGTACAATCTATTACTCTCTGTTATCAGCCATTACACCCCGGGGAAGAGGAGACTGTACAGGGGGGGGGTACAATCTTTCTCTCCGTTATCAGCCATTACACCCCGGGGAGAGAGGAGACTGTACAGGGGGATACAATCTATTACTCTCTGTTATCAGCCATTACATCCCGGGGAGAGGAGACTGTACAGGGGGGGGGGGGGATACAATCTATACTTCCGTTATCAGCATTACAACCCGGGGAGAGGAGACGTACAGGGGAGGGATACAATCTATTACTCCTTTATCAGCCATTACATCCCGGGGGAGAGGAGACTGTTACAGGGGGAATACAATCTATTACTCTCTGTTATCAGCCATACATCCCGGGGAGGAGACTGTACAGGGGGGGGGATACATCTATTACTCTCTGTTATCAGCCATTACATCCCGGGGAGAGGAGAATGTACAGGGGGGATACAATCTATTACTCTCTGTTATCAGCCATTACATCCCGGGGAGAGGAGACGGAACAGGGGGGATACAATCTATTACTCTCTGTTATCAGCCATTACATCCGGGGAGAGGAGATGTACAGGGGGGGGGGGATACAATCTATTACTTGTTATCAGCCATTACACCGGGAGAGGGCTGTACAGGGGGGGGATACAATCTATTACTCTCTGTTAAAGCCATTACATCCGGGGAGAGGAGACTGTACAGGGGGGATACAATCTATTACTCTCTGTTACAGCCATTACACCCCGGGGAGAGGAGACTGTACAGGGGGGATACAATCTATTACTCTCTGGTATCAGCCATTACACCCCGGGGGAGGAGACTGTACAGGGGGGGATACAATCTATTACTCTCTGTTATTAGCCATTACATCCCGGGGAGAGGAGACTGTATTGTTCCTGTAATGACCTATGAGATGACAGGGTGTTGGGGCTCAGTATTGTGTAGTATGGATGGATCCTGCGCTCAGCACATGTAGAGGTCTCTGTGTATATCGGGTCCATCCTTCACTTTCCTGATGAATGATTTGTATGAATGCAGGATTATTACATCCATTATATTACTAAAAACATTAAAAGACAGGAATTGCTGGTGTAATAGACATAGGAGCCACTAGGGGGCAGCACTGGGACATAAATAGCTCCATTGCATTTAGAAACAAAAAAATTACAACTTTATACGTAGTTTTGGCTCACAGTTTCCTATGGCTTTGTGTATACAGCGCCTAAGCAGTCTCCATGGTAACAGACAACATACAAACCCTATGTAGTCTGAGGGTAGAGAAAGACATGACTGCAGCATCTGACTACAAAGGCTTGTTTGTAGTCTGTTACCGTGGAGATGCATAGATCTGCAACAGCCCTAAATACAAAACATTGGAAGATAGTAGATCTGCAATATTATTTTATTTAGCCATCAGAGTATATAGAGGGTAGAGGGGTCCGATATATCACAACCTCAGGGATGTACATATAATACAGTCATGGCCATAAGTTCTGAGAATGATACAAATGTTAATTGTTACAAAGTCTCCTGCATCAGGTGTTATAATAGCAATTTGCATCTACTCCAGAATGTTATAAAGATCAGCTTATCAGCAATTACTTGCAAAGTCAATATTTGCCTAGAAAATAAACTTTTTTCCCCCAAAACACATTTCACCTTCATTGCAGGCGCCTTAGGCGGAGCAGCTGCCATGGTGTCAGTGATGTCTCCAGTAACACAGGTGCGGGTGCTGATGAGGACAGGGCTGGAGATCAATCTGTCAGGATTAAGTAACAATCACACCCCTGGACACTTTACAAGGAGGCTGGTGCTTGGCATCATTGTTTCTCTTCTGTTAACCATGGTTATCTAGAAAGAAACACGTCCAGGGAAGAGTATCGCAGCTAGAAAGATTGCACCTCAGTCGCCAATCTATCGCATCAAGGAATCCAAGGAGAGAGGCTCCATTGTTCCCAGAAGGCTCCAGGAGCCCAAGAAGGACCAGCAAGCGCCAGGACCGTCTCTATTCTAGTTTTATAATTCTGTACACAGTGGGCATATTATAGTAGTGTATATTCTGTACTAGGGGGCAGTATTATAGTAGTTCCTTACTCAGATTATATTTGCTGTCCATAAGGGCGCAGGTAGTTAGTAAGATTATTCTTGACTGGGGCAGTATTAATGTTAGTTTAGCTTCTGTACATAGGGGCAGTATTATGAGTAGTATTTCTTGTACTAGTGGGGCAGTATTGCCAGTATTAGTATATATTCTCTTACACATAGGGCGGCAGTATTAGAGTACCTGTAAGGGCATTAAGTAGTATTCGTGACGGGGCGTATTTATACGTATAATTTCTGTACTAGGGGGGGCCAGTATTATATAGTTTATCTTCTATGACATAGGTGGCACGTATTATTAGTTATTCTTGTACGAGGGGCAGTATTATAGTATGTATTCCTGTACCATAGGGGGCATATAGAGTAGTATATTTCCTGTACAACAGGGGGCAGTATTAGTATTATATTCTGTACTAGGGGGCAAGTATTATAGTAGTTATATTCTTGTACTAGGGGGCAGTTATAGTAGTATATTTCTTTACATGGGGGGGCAGATATAGTAGTTATATTCCTGTACATAGGGGCAAGTATATAGTGTATTTACTTACTAGGGACAGTTTATATAGTGTATATTCCTTGTACAATAGGGGGCAGTATTTAGTATTTATTGTATATTCCTGTACATAGGGGGCAGGATTGAGTAGTTATATCGGTACATAGGGGGGCATTAGTAGGTAGTATTATATTCCTGTAGACTGGGGCAGTGTATAGTGTTATTTCCCTGAACATAGGGGGCGTATATAGGTAGTTAGATTAGTATTCATTAGGGTCAGTAGTTAGGGGGTGTATATTCCGTACTAGGGGGCAGGTTATAGGAGTTATCACTTACTAGGGGGGGGCAGTTTTAGTAGTTTAGTTCTGACTAGGGGGCAGTTTGGCCTGTACGAAGGGGCAATTATAATGTTATAACCTTGTTATAGGGGGCAGTATTATAATATGAGATCCTTTTACATAGGGGCAGTATGCTATAGTAGTTTATTCCTTGTACAGGGGGGCAGTATTAGTAGTATATTCCTGTACATAGGAGCATATTATGTATGTTATATATTCCTGTCATAGGTGGCAGTATTTAGTAGTTATTGCCTTGTAGACATATGGGCTGTATAAATTAGTATTTATATTCTTGTACACAGAGGGCAGTATTATAGTAGTTATATCCTTGTACACGGGGGCATATTATAAGTAGGTATGATTCCTTGTACATAGGGGCAGTATTTATAGTTATATTCTGTACGAGAGCAGGATTATAGCAGGTATATATCTTATTCTTGTACTAGGGGGCATATTATGGTAGTTATCTTGTACATAGGGGGCAGTATTATGTAGTTATAGTCTGTACTAGGTTGCATATGATAGTAGTTAATTCCTGGTACTAGGGGGATCAGTATTAATGTAGTGTATATTCCGTACATAGGGGGCAGTATTATAGCAGTATATCCAGTACTAGGGGGCAGTATTATGGTAGTTATATTCCTGTACATAGGGGGCAGTATTATCTAGTTATATTCTTGTACTAGGGGGGGCACAGTATTATAGTAGTTATATCTTGTACATAGGGGGCAGTATTTGATAGTTATATTCTTGTACACAGGGGCAGTATTTAGTAGATGTTCTGTACTATGGGCGTATTATAGTAGTTATCTTGTACATAGGGGCATATTATTAGTAGTTACTATGCTTGTACATAGGGGCATTATTATAGTAGTTATATTCTTGTACTAGGGGCCTTATAGTAGTATATTCTTGTACATAGGATGAGTATATAGTTAGTTACTATTCTGTACATAGGGGCAGTATTATAATAGTATATTCCTGTCATAGGGGCCTATATTATGTAGTTATATCTTGTACATATGGACAGTATTATAGTAGTTATATCTTGTACATAGGGGGCAGTATTATGAGTTGTCTATTCCTTGACATAGGGGCAGTATTATATGTAGTGATATTCTTGTACATAGGGGGCTATGATAGTAGTTATATTCCTGTACATAGTTGGCAGTATTATATGTAGTTATTTCCTTGTACATAGGGGCAGTACTAATAGTAGTTATATTTTGTACACAGAGGGCAGTATTATAGTAGTTATATCCTGTACACAGGGGGCAGTATTATAGTTTATATTCTTGTACACAGGGAGGCAGTATTATAGTAGTTTATTTCATGTACATAAGGGCAGTATTATAGCAGGTTATTCTTGTACATAGGGGCAGTATGATAGGTATATTCTGTACTAGGGGGCAGTATATAGTATTATATTCCTGTACATAGGGGGCGTTATATTAGTAGTTATATTCTGCATGGTGTACATAGGGTTCGTACATGGGTATTATAGTATTTAATTTCTGTACATAGGGGGCATATTATAGCAGTTATATCCCCTGACATAGGGGGCAGTATATAGTAGTATATTACTGTACATAGGGGGCATTATACTAGTTTATATATCTTGTACATGGGGGCAGTATTAGAGTAGTTATATTCTTGTACATAGGGCAGTATAAGAGTATTCTTCATAGGAATTAGAGTTATATTCCTGTCATAGGGGGCAGTATTATAGTAGTTATATTCTTGTACATAGGGCAGTATTATATAGTTATATTCTTGTACATAGGGGAGAGTATTATAGTAGTTATATTCTTGTACATAGTGGGCATTATTATAGTAGTTATATTCCTGTCATAGGGGGCAGTATTATGTATTATATTCCTGTACCATAGGGGACAGTATTATAGTAGTTATATTCTTGTACATAGGGGGGCAGTACTTATAGTAGTATTACTGTACATAGGGGGCAGTATTATAGTTTATATTCTTGTACATAGGGGGCAGTATTATAGAGTTATATTCTTGTACATATAGGGGGCAGTATTATAGTAGTTATTCTATTCTTGTACATAGGGGGCAGTATTATAGTAGTTATTCTGTACATAGGGGGCAGTATTACTAGTAGTTATATTCCTGTCTAGGGGACAGTAATATAGTTTATTCTGTACATAGGGGGCAGTATATAAGTAGTTTATTCTTGTACATAGGGGGCATATTACATAGTTATATTCCTGTACAGGACAGTATTATAGTAGTTATATTCTTGTACATAGGGGGCAGTATTATAATAGTTAAATACTATATAGCAGTGATGGTGAACCTTTTAGAGCCTGAGTGCCCAAACTTGAACCAAAAGCCACTTATTTATTGTAAAGCGCCAGAACAGCAATTTAAGCAGTAATTTATTTCTCCTTGTTCTGTGACAACTTTCAATCGTTCAGCCTCCTAAAGACATCAACGCAGTTGAAAGCAGGAGGGCAAATTCATCTATCATTGTAGGAAGATTCTTTGAGTCCTGTCTGGTGAACTTCATGTTGGGGTAATGGCCTGGGTGCCCACAGAGAGGACTCTGAGTGCCGCCTCTGGCACCAGTGCCATAGGTTCGCCATCACTGCTATTTAGTATCTCCTACACATCTCATGCAGTACGAGTAGAAAGTATTACATACCCTCCTCTAGTCCCCGGTATCATTCCTTCACTCCCTCCGTCTCTTACTAGAAAGCATTGACCTTCCCAGCATAAAGTTGTGCTGATCCCTGGGAGACGTGACAATGTGTCAGTGCAGGAGCGTCGGGGCAGTCGTGGAGGTCCCTGGGGTTAGTGGTAGCTGACGCTGTAGTGGACCTTGCAGGGTGCATGCTAGCAGAGCTGTGCAGGGCACTTACCCATCCAGAGCGGCTGTAGGTGCCCGGCAGGGTTATGCCCAGTCCATGGTGGGTCCGGTCTGTGTCTGAGCTGCGCTCGCTGCACCTTGTATTAGATTGCTGCTCTCCTCTGCCTGTCAGGCCAGCCCCTCATAGTGCGATACTATGTAGGGGGGGACACCGTGACCGACACAAAGGAACGGAGAGGGGGTGTAATATGAACAATCACCATCAATCACACAACCAGCAATCAGCCTGAGCTCCGCAGCCCCTAATGTACTACACAGGCGGATCTTCTCACAGCTGAGGGTTTGTTACAAATTAATCCAATCCAGATCCTTAGTGAACCAAACAGCTTTCACTGATACATTGTAACAGAAAATGAAACCTAGATCTGTGCTGCTTCTGTGTGATGCGAACAGGTCTCTACAGTCATGGCCATAAGTCCTGAGAATGACACAAATCTTCTCGTCACTGATGGTCCTCTGGTTTGTCAGATGTTTATCACATACAGAGATACAAGTGCAATCATATTATGGAGCAGAAGCTTTTATTGTCAGGTGGGAGTTCTACTGCAGGCGATCAGTAATCTGCATGACCTCTCCTTCTTCTTCAGGACCTCTGCAATCTCCCTGGCGCGCTCTCACTCACCTCCTGCACCAGATCCTGACTGATCGCCGTCCATTCTGCACAATCACTGCGCATTGGGTCACAATGGGGGTCATTTACTAAGGGCCCGATTCGCGTTTTCCAACGTGTTACCCGAATATTTCGATTTGCGCCGATTGTACTTGAATTGCCCCGGGAATATGGCGCACGCGATCGTTGTGGCGCATCGGCGCTGGCATGCAACACAACGGAAATCGGGGGCGTGGGCGAACGAAAACCCGACGTTATTCTAAAAACTGTGCCCGCATTTTAAGACAAATAATGTGTCGCGAAAATTACACTAACCTTCACCAGGTATAGGCCGGTGAATTTCAGGGCATTCCATCCGCGCCTCGGGAATAACTGCAGCGCAGCAGCGCCACCTGGTGGACGGCGGAGGAACTACCTTAGTGAATCCGCCCGGCCGAACCCGAATCCAGAGCAAGAACGCGCCGCGGATCGCGAACAGACCTGGTAAGCAACTCTGCCCCAATGTGTTGGTTTTTGTTTGTCTCCTCTCGTTGATTGGACCACTATTCTCAATGGGATAAGATCTGGGGAGTCTCCAGGCCATGGACCGGAATCCTCTGTGTTCTGTCTCCAGGCCATGGACCCAGAATCTCTGTGTTCTGTTCCCGGGCCATGACCCAGAATCTCTGTGTTCTGGTCCAGGCCATGGACCCAGAATCCGGTGTTGTCCGTGCATGCCCATTTCGTGGGCCCAGGCCATGGACCCCAGAATCTCGTGTTCTTTTCCCTGAGCCATTTAGTTCTCCCCTTTATGGCAGTGTGCTCCATCATGCTGGAGGAGGCATTGCTCATCACCATCTGCTCCTGGAGTGGGAGAAGAAGCGGCTCCTGGAGGACATTCTGTCCATTCTTTATTCATGGAGGTGTTTTTTAGGCGATTCCTTTGGCTGAGAAGCCGCCCCCCACACATGAATGGCTGCAGGAGCTTTACAGGGGCAGGAGACAGGACTGGGGGCATCGCTCACCTTGTCTTCTCCAAACAAGCGGAAAGGGGATTCATCAGAGACAATGGGGCAGATTTCTTACCCGGTCCGTTCGCATCCAGCGGCGCGTTCTCTGCACTGGATTCGGGTCCGGCCGGGATTCATCAAAGCAGTTCCTCCTCCGCCGTCCACCAGGTGGCTGCTGGCTGAAGTCCGCTGGAATGCCTCGAAATACACCGCCTATCCAGGATGAAGGTGAGTGAAATTTTCGCGACAAACATTTTTTTTTTAAATGCGGCGGTTTTTCCGAATCCGTCGGGTTTTCGTTCGCCCACGCCCCCCATTTCCTCGCGTGCATACCGGTGCCGATCGCCAAATTCCGCCCGCGTGCGCCAAAACCCAGGGCAATTCAGTACAATCGGCGCAAATCGAAAATATTCGGGTAACACGTCTGGAAAACGCGAATCGGGCCTTAGTAAATGACCCCCAATGACTTTCCCCCATTCCTCAGCGTCCACTCCCTGCAACCTCCTGCAGTATCCGTCTGTCCTGATGGTTTCTGGAAGAAGCGGCTTCTGTGCTGCCCTCCCTGGACACCAGGCCTTGCTCCAGAGTCTCCGCAGTGGTCACAGTGCTTGCAGATGCCTCACACACCTGCTGCTGCCATTCTGAGCAAGCTCTGCGATGCTGGGAGCCCCTTTCCGCTGAGACACTTGTAAAGGGGAGGAGGGATGAGGGGGAGGAGAGGAAGAGAAATGTGAGAGGAGGGGAGAGGAGGTGGGAGGAAAGAGAGGAGGGCGAGAAGAGTGGGTAGGAAGAGGGGGAGAGGAGGAGGGGAGAAGAGAGGAAGGGGAGATGGGGGAGGGGAAACGAGGAAAGTCAGAGGGAGAAGAGGAGGGGAGGAGAGGAGAGAGGAGGAAGGAAGCAGAGAGGAGGGGAGGGACACAAGGGGAGGAGAGGAGGGGGGAGGAAGAGAGGAGGGGAGAGAAGGAGCGGCGGGAGGATGCGAGGAGAAGAGGGTAGAGGAGAAGAGGGGAGAGGAGGAGAGGAGAAGAGGGGAAGGGCAAGGAGGGGAGGGGGGAGGAAGAGAGGAGAGGAGAGAAAAACAATAGGAAGGGAGGGCAGAGGAAAGGGATGGCAGGGAAGGGCGAGGGGAGAGGTGGAGAAAGGGAGGGGACACGAAGATAGAGGGGGGAGGGGAAAGAGAGAAGAGAGGGAGGGCCGAGGAGGCAAGAGACGGGAAGGAGAGAGAGGAGAGGAGGGGAGGAGGAAGAGAGGAGAGGAGAGGAAGCAGGTGGAGAGGAAGGGAGAGGAGAGGAGGGAGAGAGGGAGAGCAAGGGAGCGGGAAGGGAAAGGCGAGAGGAAGGAAGAGGAGGGGAAGCGGAGGACGAGAGGAGGGGAGATGTAGAGGAAGGGAGGGAAGGGGAAGCAGAGGGGAGAAAGGGGAGGCAAGAGGGAGGCGAGAGAAAACAATTAGGAAGGGAGGGTCAGAGGAGGGTGGGAGAGGGGGGGAAGGAGGGGACTTTTTGCGGACTAAGGGAGAAGGGGGGAGAGGAGAGGCGAGGAAGAGAGTGGAGGGGAGAGGAAGAGGGGAGAGGAGTAGGAGAGGAAGAGGGGAGAGTAGAGCAAGGGAGGGGAAGGGAGAGGAAGGGAGAGGAGGGCGGAGGGGCGCGGAGGATGAGAGGAGGGGAGAGACGAAGTAGAGGAAGGGAGGGAAGGGGAGAGCAGAGGGGAGAAGAGGTGAGAGTAGAGAAAGGGTTGGAGAGTAGAGGAGGAGAGAGGAAGCGAGAGTAGGGGAGAGTACAACTTAGGCAGAGGAGGGGAAGGGAGAGGGGAAGAGAAGAGGAGGAGGAAGGGAGAACGAAGAGAGGAGGGATAGGAGAGGAGGGGAGGAGGGGGGAAAGGAAGAGGAGAGGAGAGAGGAAGGACGTTGGGAGAGTAGGGGAAGGGAGGGGGAAGGGGAAAGAAGGGGAGATGGGAGGAAGCGGGGAGAGAGGTAAAGGAAGAGGAGAGGAGAGAAGGGAGGGAGGAGCGCACTTATCAGCTCCAGCACATCCTCCTGAGGCCGAGGGGACTGCTAAACAGGGGGATACAATCTAGTAGCTCTCTGTTATCAGGCCATTACATCCCGGGGGAGAGGAAGACTGTAGGGGGGAAGGGATACAAGCTAGTACTCTCGTCTCAGCCATTACAGTCCAGGGGAGAGGAGACTGTACAGGGGGGTCGGATACCAATCTATTACTCTCGGTTAGTCAGACCAGATTTAACAAAAGTCCAGGGGAGGGGAGACTGACAGGGGGATCAATCAATTCTTCTGTTTATCAGCCATACATCCCGGGAGAGGAGACTGTACAGGGGGGGATACAATCTATTACTCTCTGTTCAGCATTACACCCCGGGGAGAGGAGGGAACTGTTACAGGGGGGGGAACAATCTATTACCTATCTGTTAGCTGCCATAATCCCGGGGAGAGGAGACTGTACAGGGGGGGGGGATTACAATCTTACTCTTGTTATCAGCCATTCTTAACCCCGGGGAGAGGAGACTGTACAGGGGGGGATACAATCTATTACTCTCTGTTATCAGCCATACCCCACGGGGAGAGGGACTGTTACAGGGGGATTGGGGGATACAATTCTATACTCTCTGTTATCAAGCCATTAATCCCGGGAGAGGAGATGTACAGGGGGGGGGGGGTGGTACAAGTCATTACTTCCTGTTATTCAGCCATTACATCCCGGGGAGAGGAGACTGTGACAGGGGGGAACAATCTATTACTCTCGGTTATCAGCCATTACATCCGGGGAGAGGAGACTGTACAGGGGGATGGATACCTTATTACTCTCTGTTATCAGCCATTAATCCGGGGAGAGGAGACTGTACAGGGGGGATACAATATATTACTCTCTGTTATCAGCCATTACCACCCCCAGGGGAGAGGAGAAGACAGGGCGGGAGGATACAGATTCTATGACTCTTGTTATCAGCCATTACATCCCGGGGAGAGGAGACTGACAGGGGGGGGGATGACAATCTTATTACTCTTCTGTTATCCAGCCATTACACCCCGGGAGCATGGAGACTGTACAGGGGGAACAATAATATTACTCTCTGTTATCAGCCATTAAAATCCCGGGGAGAGGAGACGGTACAGGGGGGATACAAATCTATTACTTCATCTGTTATCATAGCCATACCATCCCGCGGGAGAGGAGGACTGTACAGGAGGGGGATACACTCTAATTACTCTCTGTTATAAGGCCTTACATCCGGGGAGGGAGGGAGACTGTACAGTGGGGGATTACAATCTATTACTCTCTGTATCAGCCATACATCCGGGGAGACGGAGACTGTACAGGGGATACAATCTATTACTCTCTGTATTCAGCCATACACCCCGGGGAGAGGGACTGTACAGGGGGGATACAATCAATGGTACTCTCGTATCAGCCATTACATTCCCGGGGAGGGAGGAGATGGTACCAGGGGGGGATACAATCTATTACTCTCTGGTTATCAGCCATATGACACCCGGGGAGAGGATGATCTGTACAGGGGGGGAGGCTACATCTATACTTCTCTGTTAATCAAAGCCAATACACCCAGGGGAGAGGAGACTGTACAGGGGGGATAGACAAATCTATTACTCTCTGGTAAGCCATTACCATCCCAGGTGGAGAGGAGACTGTACAGGGGGATACATCTATACTCTATGTTATCGCAGTATCATTTACCGGGGAGAGGAGACTGTACCGGGGGGATACAATCTATTACCTCTCTGTTATCGGCCATTAAATCCGGGGAGGTAGACTGTACAGGGGGCGATAACAATCTATTACTCTCTGTTACAGCCCATGACACCCCGGGATGAGGAGACTGTACAGGGGGGGTGGGATCAATCTATGACTCTCTGTATCACGCCATTACATCCCGGGGAGAGGAGGACTGTACGGGGGATACAATTATTACTCTCTGTTATCGGGCCATAATCCGGGGAGAGGAGACTGTACAGGGGGCTACAACCATTACTCTCTGTTATCAGCCATTACACCCCGGGGAGAGGAGACGGTACGGGGATCAAGCTATACTCTCTGTTATACAGCAGTTACACCCCGGGGAGAGGGAGACTGTAAGGGGGATTTAACAATGATACAATCCTATTACTCTCTGTTCAGCCATTACACCCCGGGGAGAGGAAGACTGTACAGGGGGGGATACAATCTATTACCCTCTGTTATAGCTATACAACCCCGGGGAGGAGGGGGGACTGTACAGGGGGAGTACAACTTATTACTCTCTGCTTATCAGCACCATTTATACATCCCGGGTGAGAGGAGATGTACAGGGGGATACCAAGGTCTATTACACTCTTGTTATCAGCAATCAGGTACATTCCCGGGGGAGGAGACTGTACAGGGGGGGATACAATCTAGTAATCTATGTTATAGCCATTACACCCGGGAGAGGAGACTGTACAGGGGGGTGGATACATTATTACTCTCTGTTATCAGCCATTACAACCCGGGAGAGGAGTGGAGCCTGTACAGGGGGCTACAATCTATTACTCTCTGTATCAGCCCAATTAACCCCGGGGAGCAGGAGACTGTAACAGGGGGGGGTATACATCTATTACTCTCTGTTATCAGCAATTACATACCGGGCGAGAGGAGACTGTTAAGGGGGGGGGGGGTGGTACAATCTATTACTATCTGTTATACAGCCATTACATCCCAGGGGAGAGGAGAGGTACAGGGGGGGGGGGGGATAACAATATATTGCTCTCTGTTACCCAAGCCATTACACCCCGGGGAGAGGAGACTGGACAGGCGGGGGGGGGGGGTGGGGAGGATACAATCCGTGGGGGGGGGGGATATCAATCTAGTACTCTCTGTTTCAGCCATTACCACCCCCGGGGGGCAGAGGAAAAGGAGACCTGTACAGGGGGGATACAATCTATACTCTCTGTTTCAGCCATACACCCCGGGGAGAGGAGACTGTACAGGGGGGGGTACAATCTATTACTCTCATGTTATCAGCATTACACCCGGGGAGAGTAGGAGAGGAGACTTGGTACAGGGGGGAACAATCTATTACTCTCTGTTATCAGCCATTACATCCAGGGGAGGGGAGAGGGAATGTACAGGGGGGGGAGTACAATCTATTACTCTGTATCAGCCATTAACACCCGGGGGAGAGGAGACTGTACAGGGGGGAGGATACAAATACTATTACTTTGTCGCAGCCCCATTACCAATCACGTGGGAGAGGAGACTGTATACAGGAGAGGGATACAATATATTATACTCTCTGTTATTCAGCATACACCACGGGGAGAAGGAGACGTGTACAGGGGGGATACAAATCTATACTCTCTGTTATCAGCCATTACACACCGGGGAGGGCAGGGACTGTACAGGGGGGGATACAATCTATTACCTTCTCTGTTATCAGCGCATTACACCCCGGGGGAGAGGGAGATGTACAGTGGGGGGATCATGTATTACTCTCTGTTATAAGCCATTAAATTCCAGGGGAGAGGAGATGTACAGGGGGGATACCAATCTATTACTCCTCGTTTATGCAGCCATACACCCCGGGGAGAGATGGAATGTACAGGGGGGATACAATCTATACGTCTCGGTTATCAGCCATTACATCCCGGGGAGAGGAGGGAACTCGTACAGGGGGGATACAATCTATTACTCTCGTTATCAGCCACTACACCCCGGGGTGAGGAGATGTACAGGGGGGGAGGGATACAATCTATTACGGCTCTGTTATCAGCCATTACAAACCCCGGGGAGGGAGATGTTGACAGGGCGGGATACAACTATGACTCTATGTTATCAGCCATTACACACCGGGGGAGAGGAGACTGTACAGGGGGATTACAATCTATTACTCTCTGTTATCAGCCATTACATCCCGGGGAGGAGGAAGGATGTACAGGGGGGGGGGATACACATATATTACTCTATGTTGTCAGCCATTACATCCCGGGGAGAAGGAGATGTACAGGGGGGGATACAATCTATTACTCTCTTTTATCCGCCTATTACATCCCGGGGAGAGGAGACTAGTACCGGGGGGGTGGATACAACTAGTACTCTCTGTTGTCAGCCATTACATCCCGGGGAGAGGGACGTACAGGGGGGGATACAATCTATTACTCTCTGGTTATCAGCCATTACATCCCGGGAGAGGAGACTGTACAGGGGGGATACAATCTTATTACTCTCTGTTATCAGCAATTAAACCCCGGGGAGAGGAGGACTGTACAGGGGGGATACCAATCTATATCTTGTTATCAGCCATACATCCCGGGGGGAGGGATGTAAGGGGGGGCTGGGGGGGGTACAATCATTGCTCTTGTTATCAGCATGCCACCGGGGAAGGACGACTGTCCGGGTGGGGGGGATACCAAATCTATTACCTCTGTTATCAGACCATTACACCCCCGGGGAGAGAGAGCTGTACAGGGGTGGTGAATACAATCACTACTCCTGTTATCAGCCATTACATCCGGGAGAGGAGACTGTACAGGTGGGGAGGGATACAATCTATTACTCCTGTTATCAGCCATTACATCCCGGTGGGAGAGGAGACTGTACAGGGGGGGATACACTCTATTACTCTCTGTTATCAGCCATTACACCCGGGGAGGAGAGGAGACTGTACAGGGGGGGATTAAATTATTACTCTCTGTTATCAGCGATACACCCCGGGGAGAGGGACTATTTACAGGGGGGATACAAATCTAGTAATCTCTTTTATCAGCCATACACCCCGGGGAGAGGAGGACAGTACAGTGGGGGGGAGGGGGGCTTACAATCTATACCTCTGTTATCCGCCAGTACACCACCGGGGAGAGGAGATGTACAGGGGGGGGGGGATACCTCTATCTACATCTGGGTACAGCCATTACACCTCGGGAGAGGAGGAACTGTACAGGGGGGGGGGGATACAATCTATTACTCTCTGTTATCAGCCACCACCCCCTGAAGAGAGATGGCAGTGAGAGTCTTTTGTATGTCCAGGTGACAAGCTGTGGGCTCCTGGCAGTATAATATCACGTGGTCCCTATGATCGGTGGCGCCCCCGCTCCTCCTCCTCATCAGTCGCTGACACCTTGGTGATTGGGTGTCAGTATATTATCGCCTCTTTCACTAATGAGTCTCTAAACGTCTCTGGTCGCCATATTTCCCTTTCATCCCCCATGGTTGAGGATCGTCTGAGAGGGGTGAAGACAAAGAAAGCTGCATTTATTGGAGGAGCCTCGAGCATCATCCACCTGATGACTGTACAGTGGCAGCAAGTGACGGGACGTGGCAGCTCCTGCCTGACGGACCCACCAGAGTCAGACTGCTGCCGTCTTATGTTAGGATAAGCACACGGACAGGAAATTATAGCTAGTAAGTGGCCATGGTTGTGTGAATTAATGTACCATGCAGCCAGTGTCTATGTATGGTTCCTGGAGAGATGGGTGTGTACTAATAACTCACACTGATGTTGGCTCTGTGCTCTCTGCAGCCAGCAGTGTTATGATATGTTCCTGGGAGAGTGTAATCAGACCTCACATGCACATTGTGGCTCTGTGTTCCTGGCACACAGTGCTAGTATTGTCCCTGGAGAGATGTGTAATTAAACACTCACACTGCTGTGCTCTGTGCTCTCTGCAGCTCCAGGTAGATTGTATTGTTCCGGGTGAGATTGCCTCAACTACATAACCTCACATGCTGTGCTAGCTCAATCTCTCGCATCCGTTATGTATTGGGTCCCTGGCGGAGAGAGTGGTAAATCGAACCTCACACTGCTGTGCTCTGTGCTCTCTGCAGCCAGTTCTATGTATGGTCCCTGGAGAGAGTGATGTAATCAGACTCTATCACACTGGCTGTGATGCTCTGTGCTCTCTGCACCAGTGTGTTATGTAAATTGGTCCTGGGGAGATGTTGGCAATCAACGCACACTGCTGTTGCTCTGTGCTCTCTGCAGCAGTGTTAGTAGGAGTCCGAGTGTTCTATAGATTGCATAACGCCCGTTCTCTTATTTTGTCTTGTCAGTCCCTGCAGCTGGTATGTATGTGTCCCTGAAGGAGATGTGTAAGAGACCTCACACGCTGCTTTGGCTCTTTGCTCTCTGCAGCCAGTGTTATGATTTGGGGGGTCCCTGGATGAGGATGGTTAATCAGGACCTCACACTTGCCTGTGCTCTCTGCAGCCAGTGTTATGTATGTCCCTGGAGATAGGGGTGGTGATGTAAGACCCCACCTGCGTGTGCTCTGTGCTTCTCTGCACTCCAGTCTGTTATGTATGTCCCAGGAGGAGAAGATGGTGTAATCAGACCGGAGACTAGGCTGTCTGCTCTGTTGCTCTCTGCAGCCATGTGTATGATTATGTCCGCGGAGAGATGTGATTCAGACTCAGACCCTGCATGCCAAGCGAGTGCTCTCTTCAGCCAGTTTATAGTATTCGTCCGCTGGGAGAATGTGATAATCAGACCTCACACTGCGGTGCTCGTGCTCTCTGCAGCCCAGTGCTATGTATGATCCGGAGAGGATGTGTAAGCGTACTCACCATGACGTGTGACTCTGTGTCTCTGCAGCAGTGTTATTACTTGTCCTGGAGAGAGTGTAGTCAGACCTACAGGACTGCTAGTGCATCTGTGCTCTCTGCCAGTCCATGTTAGTGTAGGTATTTGTCGCACCTGGGAGAGAGTTGTAATACAGACCTATTACACTGGCTGTGCTCTGCTGGCTCTCGTTTGCAGCCAGGTGTATGTATTAGTCACTGGAGAGATGGTGTAGATCAAGTACCTCACAACGCACTGTGCTCTGGCAGGTCATCTGCAGCCAGTGTTGGTATTGGTTCCCATGAGAGAGATGTGTATGAAGACCTCACAATGTCTGTATCTGTGCCTCTCTGCAGCCAGTGTTATGTATTGTCCCGGGAAAGATAGTGTAATGCAGACCTCACACTGCTGTGCTCATGTTTCTCTGCCAGCCAGTTGCTTAGTATTGGCCCGGGAGATGCGATTTAACGACCTCACCCTCTGTGCTTCTGTGCTCTCTGCAGCCAGTGTTATATGTCCCTGGAGAGATGTGTAATCAGACCTAACATCCTGCTGTGCTCTGTTGCTCTGTGTCAATGCAGCCAGTGTTATGTATTGCCCAGAGAGATGATGTATTAGACCTCACCACTGACGGGCTCAGTGCTCTGTGCAGCCAGTGTGCTTTGTATGTCCCTGGAGAGACTGTGTAATCCTGACCTCACGCTGAGCTGTTCTCTGTGCTCTCTGCAGCCAGGTTTATGATTGTCCCTGGGAGCATTTGTGTAATCAGTACCTCAACACTCGCTGTCTCTGTGCCTCTCGCATGACCAGTGTTATGTAATTCTCCCTGGAGAGATGTGTGATAATCAACCAATCACACCACTAGCTGTGCCATCGTGCTCTCTGCAGCCAGTGTTTGGTATGTGTCCCAGGAGAGACATGTGGTGAGTAACTCACACTGCATGTGCTCGTTCGTGCTCTCTGCGAGCAGGTTTAGGTTTGTACTGATTCCCCTGAGATGCTGGCAATAGGACCTCACAGGCGTGGCTATGTGCTTCTGTAGCCGTGACTGATGTATGTTCCCTGGAGAGATTTGTACATCAGACGATCACACTGCCTGTTGCCTGTGCTCTCTGCAGCCAGTGTATGGTATTCTCCAAGCCTGGAGAAGTTAGTGTAACAACTCGACGACTAGCGTGCTCTTGGCTGCGCGTCTGCAGCACAGTGTTTGTAGTTGTCCCTGGATGAGCTGTTGTATCAGAACTCACGAACTGCTGTTGTCTCTGTGCTCGTCTTCAGCCAGTGTTAGAGATTTTCCCTGAGAGATATGTGTAATCAGAACCGACCACACTGATGTGTCTCTCTCCTGCAGCCAGTGTTATGTATTCGTCCCGAGAGATTGTGTAATCAACCTACAGCTGCTGTGGCTCTGTGCACTCTGCAAGCCATGTTGAGGTATTGTCCCTGGAGAATGTGTAGTACAGACCTCACACTGCTGGTCTCTGTGCTCTCTGCACCAGTGTATGGTATTGTCCCGGAGAGAGCTGTGTACATAGACCTCCACTGTGTGCTCGGCTCTCTGCAGCCAAGTTGTTAGTATTGTCCATGAGAGATGGTGTAATCAGACCTCACAGCTAGTGTGCTCTGTGCAGATTGGACTGCGACCCAGCCAGTGTTATAGTATTGTCCTTGGAGAGTATGTGTAATCAGACTCACTGACTGCTTGTGCATAGTCTCTCTGCAGCCAGTGTTTGTTATTCTACCTGAGAGAGTGGTGTTCGACCTCACACCAGACTGCTGTGCTCTGTGCTCTTGCAGCCATGTTATATTTTCCCAGGAGAGAGTGTGTAATCAGACCTCACCTGACTGTGCTCTGGTCTCGCTGCAGCCAGTGTTATGTATGGGGTTCCCCCTGGAGATATGGGAAGAGAGATTGCTCAACACGAACGTTCCAGGTCGATGCGTTGCTCAATCTGACAAAGAGTAAGTTAGTGTATTGTCCCCTGGAGAAATGTTAATCAACCGCACATGCTGTAGTCTTCTGTGCCCTACTCTGCAGCCAGTGTTAAGTACTGGTCCCTGGTGAGACATGAGATGTGTAATCAGAACTCACAGCATGCTGTGCTCTGGTGCGTCTCTGCAGCCAGGGTATGAATTTCCTCGGAGAGTGTGTATATCAAGACCTCACACTGCTTGGTGCTCGTGCTGATAAGCCAGTGTTATGTATTGTTCCCTGGGTATAATGTGTAATCAGACCTCGACACTTGCTGGTGCTCGTGGCTCTCTGCAGCCAGTGTTTTAATGTCCCTGAGAGAGATGTGTTTAACTCGATACCTCACACTGCTGTGCTTACCCTGTGCTCTAGCTGCTCCAGTGTACATGGAATGTATGTCCTGGGGAGATGGGTAATCAGACCTCAAAAAACCACTGCGTGCTCTGTGCTCTCTGTCAGCCAGTGTGTTATGTATTGTCCCTGGAGAGATGTGTAATCAAGACCTTCACGCTGATGTGCTACTGTGCTTCTGCAGCCAGTGTTATGTATAGTCCCTGGAGAGAGGTGTAATCAGGACCCACACTGTGTGCTCTGTGCTCTCTGAGCCAGTGTTATGTATTGTCCAGGAGAGGATGTGTAATCCGAATCACACTGCTGTGCTCTTGCTTGCAGCCAGGTACCCAGTGTTATGTATAGTCCATGGAGAGATGTGTATCAGACATTTCACACTGCTGTGCTCTGTGCTCTCTGCAGCCAAGTGTTTGTATAGTCCCTGAGAGATGGTAACAGACCTCACACTGAGTGTGCTCTGTGCTCTCTGCAGCCAGTGTTATGTATTCTCCTGGAGAGATGTGTAATCAGACCTCACACTGCTGTGCTCTGTGCTCTATGCAAGCCAGTGGTATGTATTGTCCTGGAGAGATGTGTAATCAGACCTCACACTTATGCTGTGCTTATGTGCTTCTGCAGCCAGTGTAGTATTATCCCTGGAGGAGATTGTGTAATAAGACCTCACTGCTGCTTGCTCTGTGACTCTCTACAGCCAGTGTTATGTATTGTCCACTGGAGAGAGTGTAATCAGACTCCACAATGCTGGCTCGACTGTGCTCTCTGCAAGCCGTTAGTACTGCCCTAGAGAGATGTGAATCGGACCTCACACTGCTTGATCTGTGCTCTCTGCAGCAGTGTATGTATGTCCCTGGAGAGAGTGTAATCAGACCCACGCTGCTGTGCTCTGTGCTCTCGAAGCCAGTGTTATGTAGTGTCCTGGAGAGATGGTAATCAGACTCACACGGCTGTGATCTGGCTTCTCTGCAATCCAGGGTTATGTATGCCCTGGATAGATGTGTAATCAGACCTCACACTGCTGTGCTCGTGCTCTCTGCAGCCAGTGTTATGTATGTCCCTGGAGAGAGGTGTATCAGACCTCACACTGCATGTGCGCTGTGCTCTCTGCAGCAGTGTATGTATTGTCCTGGAGCGAGGAGATGTGTATAGACCTCACACTGCTGTGCTCTTGTGCTTCTGCGCCAGTGTATGTATGTCCCTGGAGAGAGAGATGTGTAATAAGACCTTCACCCAATGCGTACACTGCTGTGCTCTGTGCTCTCTGCAGCCAGTGTTATGTATGGTCCCTGGAGATATGTGTAATTATAACTTTGTGTATGCTGTCAGTAGCAGCAGGACTGTGATTTATGGACTTATATTCCAAGATTGTAGCTTCTCCAAGTGCACTGGGGGCGTTTCCTCACACTGCTGTTCTTAAATCATTACTCTCAACTGATTCACGCTCCCTCCTCTTTAAGTCCCAAACCTGCACATTAAATTCAATGGGGGCCTATCCGCAAACAGCGATGATTACATATCTCCCCAGAGACTGCACAGAGCACAGCAGTGAGAGGACACACCCCCAGTGCACTTGGAAAAGCTACAATCTTGGAATATAAATCCATATTTCACAGTCCTGCTGCTACTGACAACATACACAGGTGTTATGATAGCGCTGCGGGCCGTCTCTTGTGGCACCAGTACATGGGCTCAGTCCCTCGTTGTTAGGGTGTATTCTGGGATTTACCTTCCTTTCTTGATGGTTTCTCTTCCCAGCAGAGGTCCCAGGACGGGGTCCACACTCTCCTCTAGGTTCTCTATCAGCACCACGTCTCCACCTCCTAGCGCCCTCTCCAGGGTGTCCAGGTATCTGCAGCACAAGAGCAGGAGATCAGGACCTCTGCAGGATTTCTGTTCCCTTCTTAAAGGGGTGATATGTGATATTCTTCTCCCCAGCGGGTCTCTGGCACCCCCCTCGTACGCACCCTCTTTGTCCGATCCTGATGACGCGCAGGTCTTCTCCGTATTTGTTCTTGATCCACTTGATCCCCTGTAGTTGGGGGTCCACCATCAGCGGCCACCTCTCGCAGTTGGTGAGGATGGTGGCGTTCTCTGTGGACATGCGATCAGCAGGGAGACCCTCGTTCTGCCAGGCAGCCACGTCAGCGTCATCCGTGAGCATGGACAGGGGGTCCAGAGCCTCCGTCACCGGGATGGGGACCTGCACAGGGAACACAGGTATAATACCAGCAGCACAGAGGATTTCAGGAGAGGAGCTGATCATGTGGGGGTATAGACTGAGAGTTACATACTGGGGGGGTAGGACACAGCAGCACAGAGGTATTTCAGGAGAGGAGTGATCATGTGGGGTTATAGACTGAGAGTTACAAGTGGGGGAGCAGGACACAGCAGCACAGGTTATTTCAGGAGAGGAGCTGATCATGTGGGGTATAGACTGGAGTTACATAGTGGGAGCAGGACACAGAGCACAGAGTATTTCAGGAGAGAGATGTCTGGGGGGATAGACTGAGAGAATAGTGGTGGGGCAGGCCACAGAGCACGAGTATGTCAGGTGAGGGAGCTGATCATGGGGGTATAGATGAGAGTTACATAGTGGGGGAGCAGGACACAGCAGCACAGAGTATTCAGGAGAGGAGCTGATCATGTGGGGGTATAGACTGGAGTTACATAGTGGGGGGCAGGACACAGCAGCACAGAGTATTTAGGAGAGGAGTGATCATGTGGGGTGATAGACTGAGAGTTACATAGTGGGGGAAGCAGGACACAGCCAGCACAGAGTATTTAAGGAGAGGAGCTGATATGTGGGGTATAGAATGAGAGGTAAATAGTGGGGGGCAGGACACAGAGCACAGAGTATTCAGGAGAGGAGCTGATCATGGTGGGGTATGGACTGAGAGTTTACATAGTGGGGGGGGCAGGACACAGCAGCACAGAGTATTTCAGGAGAGGAGCTGATCATGTGGGGTATAGACTGAGAGTTACATAGTGGGGAGCAGGACACAGCAGCACAGAGTATTTCAGGAGAGGAGCTGATCATGTGGGGGGTATAGACTGAGAGTACATGTGGGGGGGGAGAGGACACAGCAGCACAGAGTATTTCAGGAGAGGAGCTGATCATGTGGGTAGAGACTGAGAGTTACATAGGGGGGAGCAGGACACAGCAGCACAGAGTATTTCAGGAGAGGAAGTGATCATGTGGGGTATAGACTGAGAGTTACATAGTTGGGGAGCAGGACACACGCAGCACAGAGTATTTCAGGAGGGAGCTGATCATGTGGGGTTATAGACTGAGAGTTACATAGTGGGGGAGCAGGACACAGCAGCACAGAGTTTTCAGGAGAGGAGATGTTCATGTGGGGGTATAGACTGAGAGTACATAGTGGGGGGCACAGGGACACAGCAGCACAGAGTATTCAGGAGAGGAGCTGATCATGTGGGGTATAGGACTGAGAGTTACATGAGTGGGGGGGGGGCAGGACACAGCAGCACAGAGTATTTCAGGAGAGGAGCTGATCATGTGGGGTATAGACTGAGAGTTACATAGGTGGGGGAGCAGGACACAAGCAGCAAAGAGTATTTCAGGAGAGGAGCTGATCATGTGGGGGTATAGACTGAGAGTTAAATAGTGGAGGAGCAGGACACAGCAGCACAGAGTATTTCAGGAGAGGAGCTGAATCATGTGGGGTATAGACTGAGAGTACATAGTGGGGGAGCAGGACACAGCCGAACAGAGTATTTCAGGAGAGGAGCTGATCATGTGGGGTATAGACTGAGGTACATAGTGGAGGGAGCAGGACACAGCAGCACAGAGATTTCAGGGAGAGGAGCTGATCATGTGGGGTATAGACTGAGAGTTTACATAGTGGAGGGCAGGACACAGCAGCACAGAGTATTCAGGAGAGGAGCTGACATGTGGAGGGTATAGAAGGAGAGTTACATAGTGGGAGGAGGCGAGCAGGACACAGCAGCACAGAGTATTTCAGGAGAGGAGGCTATCATGTGGGGTATTAGACTGAGAGTTACATAGTGGGGGGAGCAGGAACAAGCAGCACAGAGTATTCAGGAGAGGGGGAGTGATCATGTGGTGGGTATAGAGAGGTTACATAGTGGGGGAGCAGGACCAGCAGCACAGAGTATTTCAGGAGAGGAGCTGATCATGTGTGGGGGTATAGATGAGAGTTACATAGTGGGGAGCAGGACACAGCAGCACAGAGAGTATTTCAGGAGAGGAGCTGATCATGTGGGGATAGACGAGAGTTACATAGTGGGGAGCAGGACACAGCAGCACAGAGTATTTCAGGAGAGGAGCTGATATGTGGGGTATGACTGAGAGTTACATAGGGGGGGGCAGGACACAGCAGCACAGAGTTTTCAGCGAGGAGAGTGATCATGTGGGGTATAGACTGAGAGGTTACATAGTGGGGGGGGGAGCAGGACACAGCAGCACAGAGTAGTAGTTCAGGAGAGGAAGCTGATGCATGTGGGGGGTATAAGACTGAGAGGTTACATTAGTGGGAGGGAGCAGGGACACAGCAGCACAGAGTGATTTCAGGGAGAGGAGCTGATTCATGTGGGGTATAGGAGGAGTTACATAGTGGTGGGCGCAGACACAGCAGCAAGAGATTTCAGGCAGAGGAGCTGATCAGTGTTGGGGTATATAGGGACTCGAGATTACATAGTGGGGAGGAGCAGGACAGCAGCAAGAGGTATTTCAGGAGAGGAGCTGATCATGTGGGGTATAGACTGAGAGTTACATAGTGGGGGAGCAGGACACAGCAGCACAGAGTATTTCAGGAGAGGAGCTGATCATGTGGGGTATAGACTGAGAGTTACATAGTGGGGGGCAGGACACAGCAGCACAGAGTATTTCAGCACTGTACTATTAGTTGCTGTATGTTCGGGTTCTCCTGTGGAGTCTCTTCCCCCTAGTGGCAGGTGGCTGTTATTGCACCATCCTGCGACCTCTTCGCTGACCTTTCTATTCTCGGTTTCTCGCAGGTCAATGATCCGGATGCTGAGATGTGGATAGTAAGTAACTTCCCGCAATCTTCTAGTGTCTGGTAAAGGGGTCATGATAGTAAATGTAGTCCATTTAAAGGGATTGACATGTCAGACCCCTGTAATATGTGCAGCCTGTGTCTCCTGCAGGTGATCTATGTCATCCCGGCCGCCCTGATCCTCCTCGTCAGTATAAACCCGGATATCACAGGTGAGACCCCGGCTGTAATAACAGGTAATATCCCCCCCCCCCCCCCCTCCTTATATAACATCATCTTCTCCCACCCCAAGGTCATGGCATCTGGAGGACCCTGTCCGCCCTCCACTAAATCACACAGGATAGGATTAGAAACAGCAGAGCAGACAGTATCAACAGGATGGATTAGTACAGAAGCAGGGAAGGAACAGTATCACACAGGATAGGATTAGATAACAGCAGAGCAGACAGTATCACCAGATAGGATTAGATACACAGCAGAGCAGACAGTATCACACAGGATAGGATTAGATACAGAGGCCCAGTAGACAGTCGCACACGATGGCTTGGATACAGCAGGCGGTATCACTCACTATAGTCCTGTGTGGTACGGTGCCGGCTGTTATCTGAGCTGGCTGTATCTACACTTTGGTGTTGGGATGATGAGGACAGCAGGGGGGTCCTGGTGTTGTGTCCATTTGCTGTGACCTCATCTTCCTCCTCCTCCACCATCTGTCGCTCAGATCTTATCAGGATGTTTCTCAGAAGGGGTTTATTTCCCCCGCTAATTGTTTATCTGGAAACTTTGGCCGGCTGAGCCCCCCCCAGCGGAAGACAAACATTGTCACATCAGGAGGACAGGACTAGAAACATGTAAGCCCCTGTTCACACTGAGGACAGTAGAGAAAACATTGGGTATGCTGGAGAGATGTGTAATAAGACCTTTGTTTATATTGTTAGTAGCAGCAGGACTGTGATGTACAGATTTATATTCCAGTATTTTAGCACTAGGTGTGTGTCCTCACACTGCTGTGCTCTGTGCGCTCTGCAGTCAGTGTTGGCTATTATCCAACACTGTGCATTAGTAGCAGCAGGACTGTGAAATATGGATTTATATTCCAGGACTTTTAGCTTTTCTGAGTTCACTGGCGGTGTGTCCTCACACTGCTCCACAGTCCCTGCTCACTGTAACTGCTGTAGTATTCAACCAGAAGCATTCTAAAGCTTTTACTCAGAGCTGAGAAGAGCTAGGAAGCTAGCTCAATGTAGTGAATGAAGAGCAAAGCAGTGTGAGGACCTACCTCTAGTGCACTTGATGACCCTATTTATATATATTTTTGAAATGTTCACAAGTCAGAGGTTTTGTAGGCCCTTCTATTAAGTCTATAGACACCAGCAGAAGTTTGTGCTTCAGAGCTGCACTTCATACAGGAAGTTACCACATAACCCTGGATGGGAAGGTCCTACAGAAGTCGGCTTTGGGCCTGCTGGGTCCACATCCCACATACGCTCTGGTTATATAACGGCTGTGGTTGTATATAATTAGCTCTCGATGTAACGAGATCTCGTTCTCCTCTGATTATTTATTGCTCCCACCTGTGGTTTCTGCTGCATTTTCCTCGGGTCTAAAAATAAGACTTTTATTATTCATGTAAATAAATGTCCTGAAAATATGGAGCGGTAACGAGTCCGGGGCCTCGGAGGACATCTGCGTGGCCTGATGTATCCCCAGCGAGGGGCCTGCACCCAGATTACATAGATTATAGGGGAGGCCGCCCTGTTATAAATTATGGGACTTAGTAATTAGATTTTTTTTTTTTTTTAAATAATAATAATTGTCCTACTGATAGTCTGTAGTTGGGTGCCCTGTGGGTGAGAGGCTCAGGATTGGGTTGTCTCTGGCAGATCTTATGCTCATCACTATTGACTCTGCACTAGTAATCAGATTTTTTTAGGGGGAGGGGTCTTGTACACACACAAGAAATGCCTAGAAAGGGATGGAGAAGGAATGATCCCTCATATTGTATATTCTGGGATGACCAGTCCCGGGCCTATGGTGACGGCTCGGCAGCATGTCCACTTGTTGACACAAGCCCACGGACAGCGGGTCCTTAGGAAACAAGATGACTACCTGGAATTCCAGAGAGCGGCTCCTCGGAAGGAGCGGGAGGGGGAGAGGGTCAGAGGTGACGTGACCTCGGATGAGATGATGGGTGCAGCTACAGCAGGCGAGAACTAATGGGAGCTGTAGATGGAGATTTATCATTCCTTAAAGGGACAGTCCATGTAAAAAAAAAATAGTAGGTGTTATGATAGTAATAGGATAGTATAGAAAATATATCTGTCAATATTAGATACAGCAGCCAGTCACACAGGGATGGGATAGATACACAGCTCAGACAGACAGGATCACACAGATGGGATTAGATACACAGTTCAGCAGACAGTATCACACAGGAAAGGATTAGATACACAACTCAGTAGGCAGTATCACACAGGAAAGGATTAGATACACAGCTCAGCAGACAGTATCACACAGGATAGGATTATATACACATCTCAGCAGTCAGTATCACACAGGAGAGGATTAGATACACAGCTCAGCAGACAGTATCACACAGGATATGATTAGATACACAGCTCAGCAGGCAGTATCACACAGGAGGATGAGATACACAGCTCAGCAGACAGTATCACAGGAGAGGAGTAGATACAAAGCTCAGCAGACGATCCACAGATAGGATTAGATACACAGCTCAGCAGACAGTATCACACAGGATGGGATTAGATACACAGTTCGCAGACAGTATCACACAGGAACGGATTAGATAACCACAACTCAGTAGGCAGTTATACACAGGAAAGGTTAGATTACACGCTCACAGAACAGTATCACACAGGATAGGATTATAACAATCTCAGCAGTCAGTATCACACAGGAGAGGATTAGATACACAGCTCACAGACAGTATCACACAGGGAATGATTGATACACAGCTCAGCAGGCAGCGTATCACACAGGATAGGATGAGATACACAGCTCAGCAGACAGTATCACACAGGAGAGGATTAGATACACAGCTCAGCAGCACAACGAGAGAGTAGATACACTCAGCAGACGTAGTCACGTGGATAGATTAGATACACAGCTCACAGACAATCAACAGGGAGGATTAGATACACAGCTCGCAGCAGACAGTATCACCGGGGGAGAGGATTAGATACAACAGTCACAGACAGTATCACACGGGATAGGATTAGATACACAGCTCAGCAGACAGTATAACACAGGATAGGATTGATACACAGCCAGCAGACCGTTACTACACAGATAGATTAGATACACAGCTCAGTAGACAATCACACAGGATAGGATTAGATACACAGATCAAAAGACGTATCAACACAGGTAGGATTAGGTACACAGCTCAACAGACTGTATCACAACAGGGTAGGATTAGGTAACAGCTCACAGACTGTATCACACAGGGTAGGATAGATACACAGCTCAGCAGACAGTATCACACAGGATAGGATTATATACACATCTCAGCAGTCAGTATACACAGGAGAGGATTAGATACACAGCTCAGCAGACAGTATCACACAGGATATGATAGATACACACAGCTCAGAGCAGTATCACACAGGATAGGATGGATACAACAGCTCAGCAGACAGTATCACACAGGAGAGGATTAGATACACAGCTCAGCAGACAGTATCACACAGGAGAGGATTAGATACACAGCTCAGCAGACAGTATCACGCTGGATAGTATTAGATACACAGCTCAGCAGACAGTATCACACAGGAGAGGATTAGATACACAGCTCAGCAGACAGTATCACACGGGGGAGAGGATTAGATACACAGCTCAGCAGACAGTATCACACGGGATAGGATTAGATACACAGCTCAGCAGACAGTATAACACAGGATAGGATTAGATACACAGCTCAGCAGACAGTACTACACAGGATAGGATTAGATACACAGCTCAGTAGACAGTATCACACAGGATAGGATTAGATACACAGCTCAACAGACTGTATCACACAGGGTAGGATTAGGTACACAGCTCAACAGACTGTATCCAACAGGTAGGATTAGGTTACAAGTCAACAGAACTGTATCACACAGGGTCGATTATACACCAGCTCAGCAGACAGTATCACACAGGATAGGATTAGTACACAGCTCAGCAGGACAGTATCACACAGATAGGATTAGATACAAGCATCAGCAGACAGTATCACACAGGTTTGGATTAGATACACAGCCAGCAGACAGTATCACACAGGGTAGGATTAGGTACACAGCCAACAGACCGTATCCACACGGGATAGGATTAGGTATACAGCTCATTTTAATATGGAATCCAAGAGGCGGATGCTTCCCTCTGAAGGGCAGTGTTTACATTCGGTGCGAGACTATAAGGACCTCCGGCTGCACGACCTGACCCTATAACCTTCCAGCCACTTCATAAATAACTGTGGTTCATCACCGACAAGCTGGTGCAAATTGAATTGGGGACGTCAGCCGTAAAAGGCAAAAATGCTTGAGTTATGGCGTCTAATGATGGACTTCTCGCACACATAATTACAGTCAACACTAAAGTTCAAACATGGAAGTGGTCCACAAGACGGGGGAGGGGGAGATACAAGGTCTGTCCAGGATATGAGAAGTAAACAGGATGCTAGGAACCCTTCCCACAACCCTCACACTCCTGTCAGTGGTCTATTGTAGATTGGTGGGGGGGTCCTACCACAATCTCACGTCGACCCCTATGGTCATAGATGTGTCCTGTAAGGTTATGATGACCAAAATCTTTCCAAATAATTTCACATGACACCCATAGCGCTTTCCAGTAATGCTCAACCTTCTTAAATGTGGGCTAGAGACTTGTGCCTGGCCTGTTGCTAGACCTTTGCTCAGCAGCGACCAGTCGGCCTAAAGGGACTCCGGGTCCTGAGAGCAGGATAGGGGAGAACATTTTGCCATTGGTTTCATGACATTCCTCTGGTAGCACTAGTAATCAGATATTTTTCTGTAAAGAAGACCAAAATATGATCCTGATGACATATCAATTAACTTACAGATCGGTTTTAGTCAATCTTTTGTATTCACAGATGCTCCACCTTTTCTTATCAGCCGGTCCCCTACTTAAAACACCCGACTTACAGACGACCCCTAGTTACAAAACGACCTCTGATTTTGGTATTTATTGACTTAGTCCTAGGCTACAATAATCAGCATAAACAGTTATCAAGGTGTCGTAATGAGCTTTAGTGTTAATCCTGGTAACTATGACAACCCAAAGTTTTAAAAATCCAAATGTCACAGAGACCCAAAAACATTCTGGCTGGGATTACAATTATAAATACAGTTCCGACTTTCATACAAACTCAACTTAAGAACAAACCTACAGACCCTATCTTGTACATAACCCGGGGACTGCCTGTAAACTTGCATTGTCCTGTTCCTTTGTATTACCCCCCCCCCCCAATAAATTTTTGAAATTGACAAATGGGTGTTGTCAATTGAAGGCATATCCCTATGCAGTCTGAGACTATCCAGTCAGGGCTGACCTTATATTTTGTAAAGATTGTATGCTGGAAAACTCGACGACAAGTCCTGAAAATCTTCCCTATTTTTATTTCTGTATAAGAAAAATCTGATAATAATGCTCTACCTGAGAGGAAGCACGAACTTAACCAAGGCCCCTAAAAACCAAGCAAGTGCGATGCATCAGACTGGATGTCATTTCACTTCCGTTGCTCGTCTTGGGCCGAATGTTCCAGCCAGCACACGCTGCAAGTTTTATATGAGTTGAACGCATCAATCTCGCTCGTGTGAGCGGCCTAAGGCTTTCAGAAAAGATCCTGTTAGTCATTTATACACCGTCAAACACTGCTCTTTATATTTATTTATTATAGGTAAATATAATTTGTATCAATTGTCAATAAAGCTTTTAGAGGAAATCGATACTAGTGCCCATAATATTCATTATGTCATTCCGCAGTCTGAAATTGATAAGACCCTCGAGGAAGGATCTTATTTAATCATTACACGAATATTAAAACTTTTAGAGAAATTCTTTACTATTGCAGACCGATATTGATGACGTCATCCACACCGGACATTTGATTGAGGCCTTCGGAAATGATTTGCTCTCAGTCTTTTTCGGTGGATAATCTGTTAACATATTAATTTTTTTTTTTTCAGAGATCGATTACTAGTTACCGGTGAGCGAAAACCTCCTTTTTAAGCGGTAAATCACTAAAAAAATGGAAAATGTGCTCCATCCTTTGACAGCGTGGGATGACATTTTTTCCGAGGCATAAAAATGTTAAGATATCTCATTTCAAAGCATCTGTTTCTTAGAGGCCATTCTATGGCAGCAAGCCAATTAAGTAGAATAAGGGGAGGAGGATTCCGAGGTTCTGCATGCTCCTCGTTATATATTGTCCGTACTTGCACAGCTGTAATCCAATCCATACCTTGAAGCGACTTCAAAAGAGACACACAATGTGCGCATGGTGAGCGCCTCATTGTATTGACACAAGGTGAAGGGTCCTCGTAGGTGAGCCCTCTGTTTGACAATCACATTGCAAAAAAGTTTATATACATTGGAAATGGGCATTGTCCTTCCTTTGAATGAGGACCATTGTGATGGGGGAACCCGTGATTGCAGTGGGGGGCCTGACCTGATTAGATAGAGAGGTTATGCATCTGAGAAAGAGATTGAGGCGATGAGATAAAGAGATAGTAAACTGAGGCACCCAGCAATGTCAGTGCCCCGGAGAGGTACAAGTGCCGAACAACATCAATCGTCAAGCATATCTGAAGTGACATGGTATACTCTCCGAACATGGACACCCTTCAAGAAAACCTCTTCAGTATGGCTGAAAAACTGGTAATAAAGCTGAAAGACATTGTTCATCATTTTTCTGCATACCTGCACTGTTTTGTGTGGGAACCTATGCACCACATCCTATAGGCATTATGAGAAGTAGAATTAGTAGGATCACCAAGAGACAGCCACTAATGTCTCATCATATCTTTCGGAGGAAGACCTCATTCAGCATTATTAATCAGATTTTTTTTATTTTTTAAATGGAAATTGGATTTAACTCTTGGGGAAATAGTTACCAGTTCCATAAAGAGGGACAAACTCTTCATCCCAGGATGGAAATTACTCGACTTCACCTCCATCAACCATGTCACATACCTGTATTCTTATAGAATGAAACCCTGACACAACATTCATGTGCCCAATGGGCATTAGTTACAGTTTCTATATGGGCACTGATTGATGTGTACATGAAAAAGTCTGGAATGACTTTGAACTTGTGGCATCATAACCAAACAGTCGGCACAGCTATATCTCCATAGGCACGTGTGTACCCCCTGTGTTTGCTCCAGGTGAGCCACACCTAAGGAGTTCTGAATTTGTATATGCAGCAGGTTGTGGTATTTTGTGAGGACCAATGACTCCTCTAACAAAAAAAGCGGATACACGTTAACTATAAACCTGAATGTTAGAAATTAAAAATCCAGTTGGGATTGCCTCAACATTCCTAAAGAACTTGTATGGCTGGCTAGTCCCAACAACATTGGGTGTTCATATATCCAGGAGGACCCTGCAGCCATGCAGGGTTAACACATCAAATGTAAAACCAAGAGGAACGTGAAGACGTAAAGGGAACGGAGGAGATCAGAGAGCGATGATTACAGAAGAGATGACAAACTAAAAGAAAAGCAATTTAGCTGCAGCATGAGATACTTCATGCCCATGAATGTTCCAAGACTGTTCCATCAAAAGCCTGAGAGAGGAGTTCTTCAGTCCGGAGAGACAGCCAGGAGATGGTTATCGGACAGTCATTCCAGTTTTGCAGCAGGGCAGAGAGAAGAGCAGGGAGGATACAATTCCTCTTTTTAACATGGGAGTCAGCCCTGGAGAGTCCATGGCTTAAAGCCTCCCGAACATTCCGTCCCATTTCTGTCCCAACAATGGTTACCAGGGACATTCATGAGAGGAACAAGAGACAAAGTGGGGTATGAGAGACAGGGGCGAAGTGGGTCAATGAGAGGACAAAAGTGAAAGTTTCTCTGAAGCCTGAGTTCTACAGATCTATACCTTGACTGTGGGGCTTCATCACTCTGACCAGTATCAAGGCACATAGCCGGCACAGTTTTCGATAAAGCACAAGACCCAAAAGGCATCGACCTCCAACCCAACAATACTACTCTCCTACCATATCACTCGCCCAGGACCAACAGGAGATTTTGATTTGAGCCAAGGAGAACACACAGATCCATACCATCAAACAGCTGCTGGACCTTCAAAGTGTCACCACAGACCCACACAGAAAAGTCCAGAAAAAAACCCTTTTGAGGCCACGTTTATCACAAGCGTTATCTTTGTGGAGGCACATTTGATTTTTAATATGAGTCCCATTTTGTGTAGACCATAGGAGCCACCCACTTAAGGTCATGGGACTTTAGAAGTGCAGTCTGCACGAAAGAAGAGAACCGGACTAGTCAAGTCGTCCAGAAAGATTCTGGACTATGTGATTTGTGGCTGAGATGAACTTTTTGAAGCTAAAAACAATCTTAAGTAGGACTTTATCCAAATATGTGTCTGGGCATGGTTTTCTCAAAGAGTATATTTACATCGCGTTTTCTCTTGGATTAATTAACACAAGAACTTGGCTTTTCTCAGTGTCTGATCAGGATCTGGGCAAGGAAACCGACCTTAAACTCTTGGACAACAAAAAAACTCATATCTCACGGACTAAATATGTGATGGTTCGAAGCTTGAGGCTGCACTACTGAAAGTACGGGGTTACAATATGTCCCGTCTGGTTTGTTGTTCTGTGTGTTGACGCCATGGAGGACATTTAAAGATTCTAATCACCACCCAAACTCCATTTCTAGACTCATTAAAATCATCTTGGAGTTGGAAATTAGGAGGGGGACATGAGTAAGACGTTGCAGGTTCATGAACCCAATTGCCAATGACCTCTCCTCCGATACGATTCCTTCTCCAGTTCAGATGTTTAACAGGTCAAGTCAATGGCACCAGTCCAAAATCCCTTTAATCCTGCACTCAGAGGTTAAATTTCACAAGTCAGGACCCCTCAGGACGAAGAGCTCAGTCCTGGCCTGCAAACTCCATAAGGCCCGGAAATGGCTATCCTTTCCAAATATGCCAAAAGATGCTCTGAAGGGAAAGCACCTGTATAGTGGTTTATTCTTTATATTGGAATATCTGGAACATCGGGTAGACATCGGACGGATAGAGATGACTGTTGGATCTGATCCGAAGCCTCCGTTAAGGGTCTCGGTGGAAGGGCAGTCAACAGTTTTTGATGACACTTCACCCCCTTGAACTGTATCTGCCCCTATGAAAACAACATGTATGGAAGGGAGTTATTGAGGGATTCTGGAACCATAATCCCATCCACTCTTTGGTTTTGTCCAAGATGGGCATCTCAAAGTGTTCTGGAACCGGGAACCACAAGGAGATTTCCACTGGTTGTTTGATATTTAACTCGTTCAACGACAAAGATGGTCCTTGAAAACGCATAGTATTGGTTAAGTGGACATGAACACAAACCATCAGATTCTATTTTTTAATTCTAACATTTACAGGCGGTGTATACTTTTGTGAGGTGAAGACAGGGACGGGGGTGGGTTATACTATGTATTCTGGACACCAATACAAGTCTAATCAGGTTCAATATCTTCTCATGTGACACCAGATACTTCAGTGTTGTTTAGGAAGACTCCACGGGTTTGGCTCCGGCGCAGGAAGTGGTTACAGTAGCAAGTAATATTATGAAGGAAGCCGAAAACATTCTTTTGCAGTTCTCCCTGTCCAGCATCAGATTACACCTGGATAGTTACCTGTTCTCGCCCCTCCTTCCCCCACCCTCCCCCGGCCGCACTCTTCAGCAAGCTCTACAGAATGGAACTATGAGACCTACATCGGGGGCTATGGTATGCAGTCCCGGTGCCCAAAACGCCAGGAGGGTGCATTCACACAAACACATAACGGGGGGATCCGATATCCGCTGAACCATTTATGGACCCAGAATCTTTCGCCATTGAGGCCCTTATGCGCGCGTCTGGATGGGGGTTTGAGCAACGCATTGTCTTCCCGCCACCGTGGGAACCGGGTGCCACAGAGAAATTTAGGACATTGTCCTCTATTTTCCCATGTTCCAATGAAAAGGGGAAACGGTCAGCAGAGCTCATCCCTCCTCCTCTCCGCACGTCTGAAGGAGGCATAAGGTGTATACTTGAAACCCTCAAGATTAAAGCTGCTCCAAAAGTCCCGGCCCACTGCTGAATGACCTTCGCTTGTTAGTACCAAGACGTAATGGAAAAACCGAGCGTGCAGTCCACAAAATTTGAGGAAAAGTCTCATTTTGATAGTGGTTGAGTGTTTTTCGGTTCCTTATACATAGAGATGTTAAAAACTCCAGCCGGTTGGTTTTGGGTCCTCCAACTGCCTGTGCCTCTATTTCTCTGCAGCCCAGTGTTGGCGATGGTCCATTGAGATAGTGTAACAATACCATGTGTATGTTGATGGTAAAACAGGACTGTGGACATTACAGCTAAAAGTTACTACAGCAGTCAATTAGAGAAGAGGGGAGAAGCTATTTGACAGGTCAGTGTTTGTAGATGGCAAAGAGCACAGCAAGGTGAAGAAATTTAAGGACAATGCATTTGGAGAGAGAAAGCTCCAATCTGGAGTATTCCCGCCACACAGAACAGCCTTCGATCCCTATGCTGTGGCCTCACCTGAGATGTAGGGTTCTTGCATCCTATACTTCATTGGAGGGGGGATGGGGTCGGGGGATTTGTCATCTCGCTATTACGGTCCTCCAATCTCCTGACACCTTAAAAGGATTTGTAAAGTCACAGACATACAAAGGAGATTAGCCGAATTTCCCCGTCGTACCTTGCAATTGTGGCGCATGGCTGACCCTAATTACAATGTAACGCACGGACCTGTCTCCGGAACGGATCACAAACATGAGAACCACATCTGGATCATGTTCCCTTCATACGTAGCTTCTTTCAGTGTTTCTAAGTCCGTAGGTGTTCAGGGCTCCTGTCTAATAAAACATCCCCCGCTATAGAAATCAAAAACCTGTTGTTCTAAGTGCGCTTATCACTCAGCGGGCTCGAGCGTCCTACTTAGCGCCTTTTAACAGCCATGCTAGTTAAAGGGTGGCGGCACCCCCTTTGTGCCTTCGAGTAACTGCTGCAATTTCTTGTGGGCATTTTAGACTTACCACAGAGGTGATGGAAGTCTCAGAGATTTGGTCCATATTGACATGATGCATCACACAGCCTGCCGCAGAGTAAGATTTGTCGCGTGCACATCCATGAATGCGCAGAATCTACCGTTCCACCACAATCACAAAAGAGGCTAACCTGGGAATTGAGATTGCGCCCTGAACTGCACTGTGACGCACGGCCATTTGTGTACAATGATGACCTACTATGGTTGGATCATCTGTTCCACAGAAAACCTAGGTAATGAGATGATTCCAGCTATATGACTGGCCCTTATCATCGTGAAAAGTAGGCCCATCAGATTTACAGGTTACATTGTGATCATAAAGGAGATGGACATGGTCAGCAATCCAATTCTACTCAGGTAGGCGTTGCACGTTTGCAACGATGCTCAATGGGTACCAAGGGCCCAAAGAGGCCAAGAAGGAAAATATTCCCACACCATGACTAATCCTATCCTGTGTGATACTGTCTGCTGAGCTGTGTATCTAATCATATCCTGTGTGATACTGTCTGCTGAGCTGTGTATCTAATCCTCTCCTGTGTGATAGTGACTGCTGAGCTGTGTATCTAATTATATCCTGTGTGATACAGTCTGCTGAGCTGTGTATCTAATCCCATCCCGTGTTATACTGTCTGCCACAGGATAGATTAGATACACAGCAGAGCCGACAGTATCACACAGGATAGGATTAGATACACACGCAGCAACAGTCCACACAGGTAGGATTAGCAACAGCAGAGCAGACAGTATCACAGCAACCGGATAGGATTAGATACACAGCAGAGCAGACAGTATCACACAGGATAGGATTAGATACAGAGGCCCAGTAGACAGTCACACATGATGGCTTAGATACAGCAGGCGGTATCACTCACTATAGTCCTGTGTGGTACGGTGCCGGCTGTTATCTGAGCCTGGCTGTATCTACACTTTGGTGTTGGGATGATGAGGACAGCAGGGGGGTCCTGGTGTTGTGTCCATTTGCTGTGACCTCATCTTCCTCCTCCTCCACCATCTGTCGCTCAGATCTTATCAGATGTTTCTCAGAAGGGGTTTATTTCCCCCGCTAATTGTTTATCTGGAAACTTTGGCCGGCTGAGCCCCCCCAGCGGAAGACAAACATTGTCACATCAGGAGGACAGGACTAGAAACATTTAAGCCCCTGTTCACACTGAGGACAGTATTAAAAACATTGGGTATGCTGCAGAGATGTGTAATAAGACCTTTGTTTATGTTGTTAGTAGCAGCAGGACTGTGATGTACAGATTTATATTCCATTTTTAGCACGAGGGTGTGTCCTCACACTGCTGTGCTCTGTGCTCTCTGCAGTCAGTGTTGGCTATTACCAACACGTGCTTTAGTACAGCAGGACTGTGAAATATGGATTTATATTCCAGGACTTTTAGCTTTTCTGAGTTCACTGGCGGTGTGTCCTCACACTGCTCCACAGTCCCTGCTCACTGTAACTGCTGTAGTATTCAACCAGAAGCATTCTAAAGCTTTTACTCAGAGCTGAGAAGAGCTAGGAAGCTAGCTCAATGTAGTGAATGAAGAGCAAGCAGTGTGAGGACCTACCCTAGTGGCTTGTGACCCTATTTATATATATTTATGAAATGTTCACAAGTCGAGGTTTTGTAGGCCCTTCTATTAAGTCTATAGACACCCAGCAGAAGTTTGTGCTTCAGAGCGCCCTTCATACGGAAGTTGCCACATAACCCTGGATGGGGAAGGTCCTACAGAGTCTGCTTTGGGCCTGCGGGTCCACATCCCACATACGCCTGGTGTATATAACGCTGTGGGTTGTATATAATTAGCTCTCGATGTAACGAGATCTCTTCTCCTCTGATTATTTATTGCTCGCCACCTGTGGTTTCTGCTGCATTTCCTTCGGGTCTAAAATAAGACTTTTATTATTCATGTAAATAAATGTCCTGAAAATATGGAGCGGTAACGAGTCCGGGGCCTCGGAGGACATCTGCGTGGCCTGATGTATCCCCAGCGAGGGCCTGCACACCAGATTACATAGATTATAGGGGAGGCCGCCCTGTTATAAATTATGGGACTTAGTAATTAGATTTTTTTTTTTTTAAATAAAAAATTGTCCTTCCTGATAGTCTGTGTGGGTGCCCTGTGGGTGAGAGGCTCAGGATTGGGTTGTCTCTGTGCAGATATTATGCTCATCCACTATGACTCTGCCCTAGTAATCGATTTTTTTAGGGGGAGGGGTCTTTACAACCACAAAGAAATGCCTAGAAAGGGATGGAGAAGGAATGATCCCTCATTTGTATATTCTGATGACCATACCCGGGCCTATGTGACGGCTCGGCAGCATGTCCCTTGTTGACACAAGCCCCGGACAGCGGGTCCTTAGGAAACAAGATGACTACCTGGAATTCCAGAGAGCGGCTCCTCGGAAGGAGCGGGAGGGGGAGAGGGTCAGAGGTGACGTGACCTCGGATGAGATGATGGGTGCAGCTACAGCAGGCGAGAACTAATGGGAGCTGTAGATGGAGATTTATCATTCCTTAAAGGGACAGTCCATGTAAAAAAAAATAGTAGGTGTTATAGTATGTAATAGGATAGTATAGAAAATAGATCTGTCAATATTAGATACAGCAGCCAGTATCACACAGGATGGGATTAGATACACAGCTCAGCAGACAGTATCACACAGGATGGGATTAGATACACAGTTCAGCAGACAGTATCACACAGGAAAGGATTAGATACACAACTCAGTAGGCAGTATCACACAGGAAAGGATTAGATACACAGCTCAGCAGACAGTATCACACAGGATAGGATATATACACATCTCAGCAGTCAGTATCACACAGGAGAGGATTAGATACACAGCCGCAGACAGTATCACACAGGATATGTTAGATACACAGCTCAGAGCAGTCACACAGGATAGGATGAGATACACAGCTCAGCAGACAGTATACACAGGAGAGGAGTTAGATACACAGCTCACAGACGTATCCACCGGATAGGATTAGATACACAGCGCAGCAGACAGTATCACACAGGATGGGATAGATACACAGTCAGCAGACAGTATCACACAGGAAACGGATTAGATAACCACAACTCAGTAGGCAGTCATCACACAGGACAGGATTAGATACAAACGCTCAGCAAACAGTATCACACAGGATAGGTATTATAAACACATCTCAGCAGTCAGTATCACACAGGAGAGGATTAGATACACAGCTCAGCAGACAGTATCACACAGGATATGATTAGATACACAGCTCAGCAGGCAGTATCACACAGGATAGGATGAGATACACAGCTCAGCAGACAGTATCACACAGGAGAGGATTAGATACACAGCTCAGCAGACAGTATCAACACGGAGAGGAGTAGATACACCTCAGCAGCCCGTATCACGCTGGATAGTTTAGATACACAGCTCACAGAAGTACACAGGAGAGGATTGATACCACAGCTCAGCAGAAGATATCACACACGGGGGAGAGGATTATACTACAACAGTCCAGGCAAGCAGTATCACACTGGATAGGATTAGATACACAGCTCAGCAGACACGTATAACACAGGATAGGATTAGATACACAGCTCAGCAGACAGTACTACACAGATAGGATTAGATACACACTCAGTAGACAGTATCAAACAGGATAGGATTAGATACACAGCTCAACAGACGGTATCACACAGGTGGATTAGGTACACAGCTCAACAGACTGTATCACACGGGGTAGGATTAGGTACAGCTCACAGACTGTATCACACAGGGTAGGATTAGATACACAGCTCAGCAGACAGTATCACACAGGATAGGATTATATACACATTCAGCAGTCAGTAATCACAGGAGAGGATTAGATACACCAAGCTCAGCATACAGTATCACACAGGATATGATAGATACACAGCTCAGTCCAGGCAGGTATCAACACAGGAGATAGGAATGAGATACATACAGCTCAGCAGACCGTAGTCACACAGGAGAGGATTAGATACACAGCTCAGTCACAGTATCACCCACAGGAAGGATTAGATTACACAGCTCAGCAGACAGTATCACACTGGAGTATTAGATCACAGCTCAGCAGACAGTATCACACAGGAGAGGATTAGATACACAGCTCAGCAGACAGTATCACACGGGGGAGAGATTAGATACACAGCTTCAGCAGACAGTATCACACGGATAGGATTAGATACACAGCTCAGCAGACAGTATAACACAGGATAGGATTAGATACACAGCTCAGCAGACAGTACTACACAGGATAGGATTAGATACACAGCTCAGTAGACAGTATCACACAGGATAGGATTAGATACACAGCTCAACAGACTGTATCACACAGGGTAGGATTAGGTACACAGCTCAACAGACTGTATCACACAGGGTAGGATTAGGTACACAGCTCAACAGACTGTATCACACAGGGTAGGATTAGATACACAGCTCAGCAGACAGTATCACACAGGATAGGATTAGATACACAGCTCAGCAGACAGTATCACACAGGTTTGGATTAGATACACAGCTCAGCAGACAGTATCACACAGGGTAGGATTAGGTACACAGCTCAACAGACAGTATCACACGGGATAGGATTAGGTATACAGCTCATTTTATATTGGAATCCAAGATGGCGGATGCTTCCCCTCTGAAGGGCAGTGTTTACATTCGGTGCAGAACTATAAGGACCTCCGGCTGCAGGACCTGACCCTATAACCTTCCAGCCACTTCATAAATAACTTGTGGTCATCACCGACAAGCTGGTGCAAATGAATTGGGGACGTCAGCCGTAAAAGGCAAAATGCTTGAGTTATGGCGTCTAATGATGACTTCTCCGCACACATAATTACAGTCCAACACTTAAAGGTCAAACATGGAAGTGGTCACAAGACGGGGGAGGGGGGAGATACAAGGTCCTGTCCAGGATATGAGAAGTAAACAGGATGCTAGGAACCCTTCCCACAACCCTCACACTCCTGTCAGTGGTCTCCTGTAACTTTGGTGGGGGTCCTACGACAATCTCACGTCCTGACCCTCTGGTCATATGTATGTGTCCTGTAAGGTTATGATGACCAAAATCTTCCAAATAATTTCACATGACACCATAGCGCTTTCCATGTAATGCTCAACCTTCCTTAAAGTGGTGGCTAGAGACCTTGTGCCTGGCCTGGTTGCTAGACCTTTGTCAGCCTGAAGGGACTCCGGTCCTGAGAGCAGGATATGGGGAGAACATTTTGCCATTGGTGTTCCCATGACATTCTCCATCTCGGGTAGCACTAGTAATCAGATTTTTCTGTAAAAGAAGACCCAAAATACTGATCCTGATGACATATCAATTAGCTTGCAGATCGGTTTTTAGTCAATACTTCTTGATATTCACAGGATGCTCCACCTTTTTCTTATACAGCCGGTCCCCTACTTAAAAGTAGTTACAAACAGACCTCTGGATTTTGGTAATTTATTGTACTTTAGCCTTAGGCTTCAATAATCAGCTATAACAGTTATCACAGGTGTCTGCAATTAAGCTTTATTGTTAATCCTGGTTCCTATGACAACCCAAAATTTCAAAAATCCAATTGTCACAGAGACCCAAAAAATTCTGGCTGGGATTACAATTATAAAATATACAGTTCCGACTTTCATACATACAAACTCAACTTAAGAACAAACCTACAGAACCTATCTTGTACGTAACCCGGGGATTGCCTGTAAACTTGCATTGTTCCGTTCCTTTGTATTCCCAATAAATTTTTGAAATTGAAAATGCAGCCTGAGACTATCCAGTCAGGGCTGACATTGTATTTTGTAAAGATTGTATGCTGGAAAACTGACGTACAAGTCCTGAAAAATCTTCCCTATTTTTATTTCTGTATAAGAAAAATCTGATTAATAATGCTCTACCTGAGAGGAAGCACTGAACTTAACCAAGGCCCCTAAAACACAAGCAAGTGCGATGCATCAGACTGGATGTCATTTCACTTCCGGTTGCTCAGTCTTTGGGCCGAATGTTCCAGCCAGCACACGCTGCAAGTTTTATATGAGTTGAACGCATCAATCTCGCTCGTGTGAGCGGCCTAAGGCTTTCAGAAAGGATCCTGTTAGTCATTTATACACCGTCAACACTGCTCTTTATATTTATTTATTATAGGTACAATATAATTTGTATCAATTTGTCAATAAAGCTTTTAGAGAAATCTGATTACTAGTGCCACCTAATATTCATTATGTCATCCGCGTCTTGAAATTGATTAAGACCCTCAGGAAGGATCTTATTTTAATCATTTACACGAATATAAAACTTTTTAGAGAAATCTCTTTACTATTGCAGACCGATATTGATGACGTCATCCACACCCGGAAATTGATTGAGGCCTTCGGAAATGATTCTGCTCTCAGTCTTTTATATGGTGGATAATCTGTTAACATATTAATATATTTTTTTTCAGAGAAATCTGATTACTAGTTACCGGTGAGAGAGAACCTCCTTTTTAAGCTGTAAATCACCAAAAAAATGGAAAATGTTGCTCCATCCTTTGACAGGCGTGGATGACATTTTTTTCCGAGGCATAAAAATGTTAAGATATCTCATTTCAAAGGCATCTGTTTCTTAGAGGCCATTCCTATGGCAGCAAGACACTTAAGTAGAATTACGGCGGAGGATTTCCGAGGTTCTGCATGCTCCTCGTCTATATATTGTCCATACTTGCACAGCTGTTAATCCAATCCATACCTTGAAGCGACTTCAAAAGAGACACACAATGTGCGCATGGCTGAGCGCCCTCATTGTATTGACACAAGGTGAAGGATCCTCGCTAGGTGAGCCCTCTGTTTGACAATCACATTGCAATAAAAGTTTATATACATTGGAAATGGGGCATTGTCCTTCCTTTGATGAGGACCATTGTGATAGGGGGGAACCTGTGATTGCAGTGGGGGGCCTGATTAGATAAGAGAGGTTATGCACTTGAAGAAAGAGATTGAGGCGATGAGATAAAGAGATATGAAGACTGAGGCACCCAGCAATGTCAGTGCCCCGGAGAGGTACAAAGTGCCGAACATCAATCAGTCAAGCATATCTGAAGTGACATGGTCTGCTCTCCGAACATGGACACCCTTCAAGAAACCTCTTCAGTATGGCTGAAAACTGGATTAATAAAGCTGCAAGACATTGTTCATCATTTTATTCTGCATTGTTAATTAGATTTTTCAAGTGACTCCTCCATTTTAGGTAACTCTATAGCTGTGTCACATACCTGCACTGTTTGTGATGGGAACCTATGCACTAACATCATATAGGCATTATGAGAAGTAGAATTAGTAGGATCACAAAGAGACAGCCACTAATGCTCCATCATATCTTTCGGAGGAAGACCTCATTCAGCATTATTAATCAGATTTTTTTATTTTTAAATGGAAATTGGATTTAACTCTTGGGGAAATAGTTACCAGTTCCATAAAGAGGGACTAACTCTTCATCCCAGGATGGAAATTACTCGACTTCACCTCCATCAACCATGTCACATACCTGTATTCTTTATAGAATGAAACCCTGACAACATCATGCTGCCCCCATATGGGCATTAGTTACAGTTTCTATATGGCTGCACTTGATGTGGTTACATGAAAAAGTCTGGAATGACTTTGAACTTGTGGCATCATAACCAAACAGTCGGCAATGCTATATCTCCATAGGCACGTTGTACCCCCCTTGTTGTCCTCCAGGTGAGCCACACTAAGGAGTTCTGAATTTGTATAGGCAGCAGGTCATGGTATTTTGTGAGGACCAATGACTCCTCTAACAAAAAAAGGTGATACACGTTAACTATAAACCTGAATGTTAGAAAAAAAAATATTAGACTTGTTGAAATCCAGTTGAGATTGCCAGAACATTCCTAAACAACTTGTAAAGCTGGCAAGTCCCACCAACATTGGGTGTTCATATATCCAGGAGGACCCTGCAGCCATGGCAGGGTTAACACATCAATATGTAACACCAAGAGGAACGTGAAGACGTACAGGGAACGGAGGAGATCAGAGAGCGATGATTACAGAAGAGATGACAAACTAAAAAGAAAAGCAATTATAGCTGCAGCTGAGATACTTCATCCCATGAATGTTCCAAGACTGTTCCATCAAAAGCCTGAGAGAGACGTTCCTTCAGTCCCGGAGAGACAGCCCGGAGATGTTATCGGACAGTCATTCCAGTTTTGCAGCAGGGCAGAGAGAAGAGCCAGGAGGAATACAATTCCTCTTTTTAACATGGGAAGTCAGCCATGGAGAGTCCATGGCTAAAGCCTCCCGATAACATCTCCGTCCCATTCTGTCCCAACAATGGTTACCAGGGACATTCATGAGAGGAACAAGGAGACAAGTGGGGTAATGAAGAGACAGGGGCGAAAGTGGGTCAATGAGAGGACAAGAAGTGAAAGTTTCTCTGAAGCCTGAGTTATACTAGATCTATACCTTGACTGTGGGGCTTCATCACTCTGACCAGTATCAAGGCCACATAGCCGGCACAGTTTTCGGATAAAGCCACAATGACCCATAAGGCATCGACCTCCAACCCAATACTACTATCCTACCATATCACTTCGCCGGGACCAACAGGAATTTTGATTTGAGCCAAGAAGAACACACAGATCCATACCATCAAACAGCTGCTGGACCTTTCAAAGTGTCACCACAGACCCACACAGAAAAGTCCAGAAAAAAAAACCCTTTTGAGGCCACGTTATCACAAGCTGTTATCTTTGTGGAAGGCCATTTTGATTTTTTAATATGATGCTCCCTCATTTTTGTGTAGACCATAGGGAGCCACCCACTTTAAGGTCATGAGGACTTTAGAAGTGCAGTCTGCACGAAAGAAGAGAACCGGACTAGTCAAGTCGTCAAGAACTTTTTGAAGCTAAAAACAATCTTAAGTAGGACTTTTATCCAAATATGTGTCTGGGCATGGGCTTCTTCTCAAAGATATAATTTACATCACGTTTTCTCCTTGGATTAATTAACACAAGAACTTGGCTTTTCTCAGTGTCTGATCAGGATCTGGGCAGAGGAAACCGACCTTAAAACTCTGGAAACAAAAAAACTCATATCTCACGAACTAAATATGTGATGGTTCGAAGCCTTGAGGCTGCACTACTGAAGTACGGGGTTACAATATGTCCCGTTCTGGTTTGTCTAGTGTGTTGACGCCATGGAGACCATTTAAAGATTCTAATCACCACCCACATCCATTTGTAGACTCATTAAAACTCATCCTTGGAGTTGAAAATTAGGAGTGTGACATTGAGTAAGACCGTTGCAGGTTCCACTGAACCCATCATTGCCAATGACCTCTCCTCCGAATACGATTCCTTCTCCAGTTCAGATGTCAACAGGTCAAGTCAATGGCACCAGTCCCAAATCCCTCTTAATCCTGCCTCAGAGCGTTAACTTTCACAAGTCAGCGACCCCTTAGGAGAAGAGCTCAGTCCTGGCCTGCAACTCCCATAAGCCTCAGCAAATGACTCTCCTTCAAATATGCCAAAGATGCCTACTCAGAAGGGAAGCCCCTGGTCTTGTGTTTATTCTTTATATGTGGATAATTTGGAACTGACTGTAACACAATAGGACGGATAGAGATAACTGTGGACTCTGAACCGAGGCTCACGTAAGGGTCTTGGTCATACCTGGCAGTCAAAGTTTTTGACGACAAGTTCAATGAAACTGTATCTGCCCATGAACTAAACCATGTATGAGGGAGTTATTGAGGGATTCTGGAACATATCCCATCCACTATTTGGTTGTGTCCAAGATGTGTTGATATCTCAATGGGTTTGGAACCACAAGGAGATTTCCCAACTGGTTGGTTGATATTTAACTCTTCAACTCAATGATGGTCCTTGAAGGACCCCGTATATTGGGTTAAGTGGACATGAACAAACCATCAGATTCTATTTTTTATCTTAACATTACTAGGGGGTTGTATACTTTTTGTGAAGACAGGTGACGGGGGGTTATATACTATGTATTCTGGACACCATACAAGTCTACATCAGGTTCATATCTTCTCGTGTAGACACAGATACTTCAGTGTGTTCTAGAAGACTCCCGGTCTTGGCTCCGGCAGTGAAGTGGTTACAGTAGAAAGTAATTATGAAGGAAGCCGAACATTCTTCTCTGCAGTTCTCCCTGTCCAGCATCAGATTACACCTGGATATTTACCTGTATCTCGCCCTCCCTTCCCCCACCCTCCCCCTGCCGCACTCTCTCAGCAGCTCTACAGAATGGAAACTATGAGACCTACATCGGGGGCTATGGTATCAGTCCCGGGCCCGAAACGCCAAGTAAGGGTGCATTCACACAAACATAACGGGGACCGATAACCGGCTGCACCATTTATGACCAGACATCTTTCGCCATTGAGGCCTATGGCACTCGTCTTGGTGCGGTGAGCACGCATTGTCTTCCCGCACCGTGACCGTGCACAGAGAAATTTAGGACATGTCCTATATTTTCCCCTGTTCTCAATGAAAAGGGAAACGGTCAGCAGCGCTCATCCCTCCTCCTCTCCGGCACGTCTGAATGAGGCATAAGGTGTATACCTTGAAACCTCAATATAAAGCTGCTCCAAAAAGTCCCAGCACTGCCTGATGACCTTCGCTTTGTTAGTACCAAGACGTAATGGACAACCGAGCTGTGCAGTCCCACAAAATTTGAGGAAAAGTCTCATTTTGATAGTGGTTGAGTGTTTTTCGGTTCCTTATTACATAGAGATGTTAAAACTCCAGCCGGTGTGTCCTCACACTGCTGTGCTCTATGTTCTCTGCAGCCAGTGTTGGCTATTGTCCTTGAAGATATGTGTAACCATACCATTGTGTATGTTGATGGTATAATCAGGACTGTGGACTATTACAGCTAAATACTACAGCAGTCAATTAGAGAAGAGGGGAGAAGCTATTGACAGGTCAGTGTAGATGGCACAGAGCACAGCAGTGTGAGGACATAGTGACAATGCATTTGGAGAAGCTCCAATCCTGGATTATTGTATTATGTGATCCCCTATGACGGTGTGGTCACCTGAGATGTAGGGTCTTGCATTCCTATACATTCATTGGAGGGGGGATGGGGTGGGGATTTGTCATCTCGCTATTAAGAGTCCTCCTAATCTCCTGACACATTAAAAGTATTGTAAAGTCACAGAATTACAAGAGATTAGCCGCAACTTCCCCGTACATTGCAATTGTGCGCATCGGATGACCTTAATTACAATGTAACGCACGACCTGTCTCCGGAACGGATCACACACATGAGAACCACATCTGGATCATGTTCCTTCATACGTGACGACTTCTTCAGTGTCTCTATAATCCTGTAAGGTGTTCAGTCTCCTGTCTAATAAAACATCCCACGCTAAGAAAATCAAAACCTGTTGTCTAATGCCGCTTATACACTCACCGGCCACTTTATTAGGTACACCATGCTAGTAACGGGTTGGACCCCCTTTTGCCTTCAGAACTGCCTCAATTCTTCGTGGCATAGATACAACAAGGTGCTGGAAGCTCCTCAGAGATTTTGGTCCATATTGACATGATGGCATCACGCAGTTGCCGCAGATTTGTCGACTGCACATCCATGATGTGAAGCTCCCGTTCCACCACATCCCAAATATGCTCTATTGGATTGAGATCTGGTGACTGTGGAGGCCATTTGTGTCCAGTGACCTCATTGTCATGTTCAAGAAACCAGTCTGAGATGCTTCCAGCTTTATGACCTGGCGCATTATCCTGCTGAAAGTAGCCATCAGATGTTACAGGGTACATTGTGCTCATAAAGGGATGGACATGGTCAGCAACAATACTCAGGTAGGCGTTGCGTTGCAACGATGCTCAATTGGTACCAAGGGGCCCAAAGAGGGCCAAGAAAATATTCCCCACACCATGACACCACCACCACCAGCCTGAACCGTTGATACAAGGCAGGATGGATCCATGCTTTCATGTTGTTGACGCCAAATTCTGACCCTACCATCCGAATGTCGCAGCAGAAATCGAGACTCATCAGACCAGGCAACGTTTTTCCAATCTTCTACTGTCCAATTTCGATGAGCTTGTGCAAATTGTAGCCTCAGTTTCCTGTTCTTAGCTGAAAGGAGTGGCACCCGGTGTGGTCTTCTGCTGCTGTAGCCCATCTGCCTCAAAGTTGGACGTACTGTGCGTTCAGAGATGCTCTTCTGCCTACCTTGGTTGTAACGGGTGGCGATTTGAGTCACTGTTGCCTTTCTATCAGCTCGAACCAGTCTGCCCATTCTCCTCTGACCTCTGGCATCAACAAGGCATTTCTGCCCACAGAACTGCCGCTCACTGGATGTTTATTTTTTCTTTTTCGGACCATTCTCTGTAAACCATAGAGATGGTTGTGCGTGAAAATCCCAGTAGATCAGCAGTTTCTGAAATACTCAGACCAGCCCTTCTGGCACCAACAACCATGCCACGTTCAAAGGCCTCAAATCACCTTTCTTCCCCATACTGATGCTCGGGAGAACTGCAGGAGATTGTCTTGACCATGTCTACATGCCTAAATGCACTGAGTTGCCACCATGTGATTGGCTGATTAGAAATTAAGTGTTAACGAGCAGTTGGACAGGTGTACCTAATAAAGTGGCCGGTGAGTGTATATACCTGTTGTATAGTGGTGACCACCTACCCATTCCTCATCCAGAAGTTATGGTCACAAGGCAGGTCAGTGCCTTCATTCCTAAAATAGGAGCATAGATCCAAATTAAGACATCCCCCCCTCCCACATGCATCATACCCTATGTCGTGACACCCCATTATCCTTACAATGTGCTGAAGGTGGTCACCATCTGATGTTTAGGCAGATGTTGAGACACGTCGGGCTGGTGACATCACCACAGAGGTCTTTTTGATGTGTCTACTATTTGGCTTATTTTTAGAACTGGTTTATGAGTGCAATTTATGACCTGACAGACCCGCAGTAGGATTTATGACATAATAATACGCTTTGCATCACTTCTATGTATGACTATGTATGAAAATAAAGCAACGTGAAGAAATCCTGATTAATGAGAAGTCCATCATTTATCTTCTTCCGATCCCAGTTCTACCTTGGACTGGCTGATGGGTAAAGGTTATGCTACATAAAACCACCAGTGTAACTAGGCTATGTAGCTATAGTAAAGCTAGCCCTGCACTATTAATCAGATTTTTCTATTCCAGCAGCTGCCTAGAGGGTCTGGTAGGGCACACACAACATCAGACTATGGGAAGTAGATTAAGAGATCTTCAATGTCTTCCTGAACCTCCAATCTAGTAGATCTGCTGCGGTGGGAGGCCGAGGGTTGGCGAATGTCTTTGATCTTCCTGTAGGTGCTCCGTCTACTGTCTTCTAAGTACTTCTTTACCCGAGGGTAGGAAAAATAACTCAAAACTCAAATGCCGCGTGACAGCCCCAGACGCCATCTTGTCAACGGACCAGGAGTAGTCCATAAACTGATAGTAGGACACCCCATTACAAATTCTGAACATCTCCGCTTGATTTTAGTGAATATAAGGAAAGAGCAGTGACACGTGACAGACGGTTAGGGTGGAGAACCATGATTACGCGGCTATGTCTTTGACTGTCCATTCTTGGTCCCATGGAGTGTGGATCCACCCCTGGGGTGGGCGTCTAATGAAGGTAATTCTAATAATCCCCAATTCATTATCCACTTTAAGCCTCGTCACTTAGTTTACAAAAGTCATTACGAAGTCTGAATAAAACATTGTTGGCTCATTGAGGGGGAGGGGGCAGAATTACAGGGAATTGCTCTCGCTTCTCTAGTTAGAGCCTGGAGGCCATGTTTCCTGACTGCCCCTCCGTGACCTCAGCTTATCTTCCGAGAATTGTATGGAGGGAAAAAGACAGTAGGCACCAACCTCCAGGGGCTGAAAAACTAGTACCCCAGCATGGTACAGAACTACAGCTTGGTTTAGAGATGCCAAAAAGACACCCTACTATGGGAGACCAAACTTATCCCTAGAGATATAAGGTACAGGGTTAATAACTGGACCATCTACAGGGTCAGCGTACATTCTCAATAAAATGATGCAGGTCTACCATACAGGAAGGTGCTCACACAGCTCTGTGTATTGTACCATGATTCCTCCCCTCTTCTCTGAGTGACTGCTGTAGTATCCAAACAGAAGGTGTGTGGAGTAGCTCATTGCAGAGAGGCAAGATAACATAATTTCCTTCTATGCAATTGTACTGTCAAAAATGGAATTTAGAGGCCAAGTATAGACAAGAAACCCTATAGGAATGGTATAGAAACTGGAAAGCTGTGTGCCTATATCTACTAGGAATCATTCTGGGGCTGGGGTTGTAGAAGAGTTTGGATGTCCCTACAGACATTGGTGTCTCGCCACTTAAATCATGGGGGGTGCGGGGCACTTTATTGTGCTAGCGTGTGACCCCTGTTAATATGATGTGTGATTTGGGGTAAGAAGCCCCCTCTATCCTCTCTGTTATGGTAGCGGCACAATGTTTGGCGATGAGGAGTTAACAGGTTAAATTGTGTTGTTTTTGCCAACATTCCTCCTATGAATTGAGCATGAAAAAGTAGGGAGGGAAAAGTCCCATCCTCCACCCTAATCAATTCAGTATTATCACAGCCATAAAACAGGTCCTAATAGGCAGGAGGCAAGTAAGATCATGTGCTGGAGGGAACGTGTGCCCAACCGTTCCCCTCACTCATCATCATGTCACCTCCAAAGAATGTGCACCCCCTTGTAGACACATCCACGTCCTGCCAGGGGATGAGGGTTTTAATCTTTCCCTTATTTGGCTTGTTTCTTTTTAGGGTGCAGGCTTAGGGAATATGTTGTTTAATTGGGGGGTCCTGGGTCCCTAGTATCTTCCTTGGGACATCTCCATGTTTTGGGCATCATCTTCCTAATCTCCTACACCTTATATCTAAAGTTTTGGAAGATGATTGTGTTGGAGTAAAGGAAGATACTAGCACTAGGACTACTGTAGAAAAGGCATAGTATAGTAGGTCTGGTCCAGCACAGGATGGTCTGGTGGGGGCATCTGTATGTGCAGGTGGAGCAGGGACATGGAGAAGACAATAGGATTGTAGCCCAGAAGGACAAATACAATGATCCTGACTGTGTGACAGGTAATGGTGACAGATATAGACAGCAATAAGGTTGGATAAGGGTTATTTAGAATTGGCACTGGGAAGGTAAAGAAAGGGATACTGGGCAGTAGGAGAGAAGAGATCTAGGATGGGTAGAAAGGGAAGGGCATGGAGTCCGGGAGAAGAGAGAGTATCCTGGGAAGGCAGGCATTCTGGACAGCTAGGGAGGTAGATAAGTGTTAGGACCTGGGCAGGTTAACAAATGGTAGGGATCTTGGACAGATAATTAGATGGGCCCAAGACAAAGGAGAAGGGATCGCTCACAGCCGGGCAGAGATCGCCGACAGCCAAGCAGAGAAGGGCAGGGATCGCGGATAGCTGGGCAGAGAAGGACTGGGATCGCGGACGGCCAGGCAGAGATCGCCGACAGCCAAGCAGAGAAGGACAGGGATCGTGGCAGGGATCATGGACAGCCGGGCAGAGAAGGGTAAGGATCGCGGACCGAGAAGGGCAAGGATTGTGGACAGCCGGGCAGAGAAGGGCAGGGATCATGGACAGCCGGGCAGAGAAGGGCAAGGATCGCGGACAGCCGGGCAGAGAAGGGCAAGGATCGCGGACAGCCGGGAGGAGAAGGGCAGGGATTGCAGACGAGAAGGGCAAGGATAGTGGACAGCGCGGACAGAGAAGGGCAGGGATCATGGACAGCCGGCCAGCAGGAAGGGCAAGGATCACGGACAAGCGGGAGCCAGAAGGGCAAGGAAGGAGCGAGGACCGCCGAGGGAGGAGAGGTGCAAGGATCGCGGACAGCCGCGGGAGAAGGACAGGGATCGCAGACAGGGGCATAGGATCATAGATTTAATGTGTATACAGAGAGGGTTGGGTGACAGTAAAGGGGCACAGGTTTAGCGCTCTTGGCCTGCAGCGTCCCCTAGACATGATCTGAAAACGTTCGGCTCACCTGCGCTCTCCCTGATCTCACTCTGACAGTTTTGCCGTAAGCCAGAAAGATGAGAGCAACTTCAACAAAGTAAAGGAAATTGAACAGTGTAAAAAATGACATTTTAACTGTTTTCTAACCGAGATTGGAGGAGCCGAAATAACATTTACACGATCCCTCAAAACGGTTTCCCGTGGAGAGTGACCATCATTCCAGAAGGACAAATGGCCTCATATCCACAAATACAAAACAAGGAAGGAAGGGCTAGACTCCTGACGCACAGGACACTCCTATACTACCAATCCTAGTCAAATAATATGAGGGGAAATAGTCTGAAATTGATGACACCGACTAATGGAAAAGTTTTTCAGAATGGACAATTAAGAGGGATTGCTAATCTAGGAGTAGGTAAGTCACTGAGATTGGTTACCATTGGGCACATTGTAGATGTAATTGTTCTCCATTTAAAATGGGGCGAGTGTTAACTCAATGAGAAAGGGGGCGCTTATGCATTAGGTTTCTATAGCATTATTTGCTTAACAGTGTCAAAACAGGTATGTGCACGTCACAACTAATCAAACTTCCATTTTAGGCAGGATTTAAGGAGCCAGTTTCTTATAATCAAGACCACTAATCAACCCCAATACAGAATGAGCTCCCCATACGCAATGCCCCTATTCTCATACATCAAGTCGCTCGATGGTTCTCAGAATATTTTGATGTTATCATTTTTAATCCGCACAATAATCTTCTGTATACCGCAATCAGAATTTTTCTAACTTCACATTTAATGTTATCACATAACGTATTAGTGACACCCGACACCCAGTCCGACGAAGGATCTTGAGGAAAGGTAAATTAAAGCAAAAGCTTCAGCAAACGCGAGAACCGAGAGAAAGGAAGAGAGATATCTTGCTGAGTAAAGTGCTGCGGGCATAATATCCTCTAGCAATCAAACACAGACCACGTCATTGTCCGGCCGAGGGAAAAGGCTCCCACGCTTTGTGGGAACCACGCCCCTGGCAAAGATCGCCACCTTTCATGGCTTTGCCCTCTGGTATTACAATGAATGATCTGCAAATCCTGTCCCTACAAGGGAGAAAGCGTTAGATCATTATCCTCCAGTAGAGGAGGAGCCGGCCATGTGGGACAGGGGGGAAGTATAATAATATACGTGTATTATATAGACCTAGACCAGACCCATCCACACAATGTAGGGGGAAAGTATGCTCTTGCACCCCACTAAGATCCGCCGCTGCCAATAGGATAAGTCCAGTGCAGCCTAGAGAACTAATAATGTATATACCTACGGATATAAGGAGATCCATAGAATGGGTGAATCATTATCTGGCATAAATCCATCAGCAACCAGTCACAGCAAGCTTCTCTTCAGAAGCAGCACTTGAAAAATGAAAGCTGTGCTGTATGAATGGTGTGCTGTGGACAACCACAAAAAACATAAAAAGCCGCCATTTGTAGGGGGGGGACGTTTGTAGATAATAATGTAAATTTGAAAACGTAGGCGAGGAAATGAATGCAGACGGAGGCCCCCGGCACACCATATAGTAACCCTAATCTCATAGACAACAGTAGTTTTTGTTCAGGATTTCTTCCCATAAAACATGAAGATGGGAGAGTGACACAACGGGCAATTACAAATGGGGGGACCCGGGCATTTGTTGTCCCCACTTAGCGTTATGGCATGCGTCTTCGATGGGGTCTCGCGGATACCATACATTTATATATTGCCATATTAACTCCCCACCCCTGACAACATTTTTTAGGGAAATTTTCATTCGAATAATGCAGTTCCACCACCATTTGCAATCCACATTTTGAGGGGAATATCCTACAAAACCAGGGTCACGAGACGTGTGTATTGTGTGGTGCTAGTCACTGAGAGGTCAAGAACGGGGGTCCTGCTATGGGGATTTGGCGCGGGGTTGCCGTAGTATACTCGGACAAGGACCCATGTATTCCAATGCCCCCTGGTTATCAGGGCGCCAATGATCCATGGACCATGAACAAAGTGGTCTGCATCGGGCTCCCTGCACAGCGCCTTGCACTGCCCTTGTACTCACTGTTACACTTCGTTCAGTCCACTCGACACTTCCCTGAGTCAGTTGATAAGTTAGCGGCAAGACTCTTGTCGCGTAAAAAGTCATGGTTTGCCGGGACAGCTGTTCCATACATGTCGAGTGTTCCTGGCAGTGAGGGGTAAGGCAATACTAGCAGCTATGAAGTTTGTAGTGTACATTATTTCCAGTGAGATACTTTAGTGGTAGTAGTCTATAGCGATATGGACGAGGTAGCTATGCCTTTGCAGTATTACGAGCGCGATTGTAGTGTAACTTTACAGTATACAGGTCGTGTGGTGTATGAACTCAGCTAACAGTGGACTAGTGGTAGTCGATCATCTAGTAGGATCGTAGTGGAGTAAATTTGCTATTACTGGGATACTTTTGGTGTACTTCGTATTGATCGTGGGGTAGTCACTTGCAGTATTACGAGGTCTATGTAGGACCTACGATTACGGAATGCTTAGGTAGTAGTAGTTAAACCACATAACGGAATTATGTGTATGGTACAACAGCTATAAACTAAGTAGTGTTACCTCATGGCAGATAGATCTTGCTAGAGTTGTCCACAAGCAGTTACGAGAGTTGAGGAGAGTACACCTATCAGATATACTGGTACTATCTTGAGTCACTATGCAGCCTGATACGTTTTATAGATGTTTACTCTATTGTTAAGGTGTTAGTATTGGTACTATAGTATATGTAGCTGCTAAGCAGTATTACTGGGATTGTATAGTCGGTAGTAGTAGACTCTTTATAGCAGATTACGAGGATATGGGACTAGTGGTAGTGTGTTGACACTCCTATAGCCGGATTAAGAGGGTAATGTATAGTGGTAGGTGTGTACCACTCTATAGCAGTATACGAGGGATACTGTATAGTGGTAGTATGTACACTCTATGAAGCAGTAAGTACTGAGGATACTGTCATACGTGGTAGTATGTACACTCTATAGACCAGTATACTGGGATAATTGTATAGTGGTTAGTATGTCGACTCTATGCAGATATCTTACTGAGGATTACTGTCTAGTGGTAGTATTTACAATCTAAGACAGTATATGATGAGGACTACTGTATAGTGGTTAGTAGTTACACTCTATTAGCAGACTTACTGAGGATACTGTATAGTGGTAGATGTTATCACTCGTATACGCAGTAGATACTGGGATTAACTGATTATGGGTAGTATGTACCACCTCTATGAGCAGTATTAACTGAGGAATGTAGTGGTAGTGTTTTACACTCTATAGCAGTATACTGAGGGTGACTGTTAGGGTTAGTGATGTTACACTCTAAGCAGTACTCTGAGGCATCGGTATTAGTGGTAGTAGTTCACTCTATAGAAGTATTCCTGAGGACTGTTATAGTCGGTATAGTATGTTACACTCTATCGCAGTATTACTGGGCACGATGGGCATATGATTAAATACTGGCTAGTAGTGGTGTTGACATCTATAGCAGTATGTACTGAGGCCGGTATAAGTGGTCCAGTAGTTACACTCTACCTAAGCCAGTATTACTGGGATTACGTACTATAGTGGTAGTAGTAGATGACTCTATAGCAGTATTATGAGGATATGTATAGTGGTGTAGTGTTATCACTCTATAGCAGTGATTACTGAGGATATGTATGGTGTGTGTTGTACACTCTATGTGCAGATTACGGAGGATGGATACTGTATAGTGGTAGGTATGTTACACTCTATAGCAGTAGATGAGGATACGTATCGTGGTAGATGTTACACTTCATAGCAGTATTATGCGGATCTGTATAGTGTGTAGTATGTTACACTTATAGCAGAATTAACTGAGGATACGATAGTGGTAGTAGGTTACACTCTATAAGCAGTATTACTGAGGATACTGGATGTGGTAGTATGTTAAACACTCTATAGCAGTATTATCTGAGGATACTGTATAGTGGTAGTATGTTTACACTCACATAGCAGTATACCTGAGGATACTGTATAGTGGTAGTAGTACACTCTATAGCAGTATTAATGAGGGATGACGGTATAGTGTAGTCATAGTACAGCTCTCTACCGAGTATAGAGGGTAATGTTATAGTGGTACGATGTACATCTTACGAGTATTACGAGGATAAGTATAGTGGTAGTATGTTACACTCTATAGCAGTATTACTGAGGATACTGATAGGGGTAGGAGGTACAATCTATCGCAGATTACTGAGGGCACGTTATATCGGTGTATGTTTAACTCTATTAGCAGTATTATGAGGGCACTGAGTTATAGTGGCAGTATGTCCACTTATAGCAGGATACTGAAGGATACTATGTAGTTGGTAGTCTGTTACACTCTATCGCAGTATTACTGAGGATACTGTATAGTGGTAGTATGTTACTCTATAGCAGTATTACTGAGGATACTGTATAGTAGTAGTATGTTACACTCTATAGCAGTATTACTGAGGATACTGTATAGTTACTGTATAGTGGTAGTATGTTACACTCTATAGCAGTATTACTGAGGGTACTGTATAGTGGTAGTATGTTACACTCTATAGCAGTATTACTGAGGATACTGTATAGTGGTAGTATGTTACACTCTATAGCAGTATTACTGAGGATACTGTATAGTGGTAGTATGTTACACTCTATAGCAGTATTACTGAGGATACTGTATAGAGTGTAACATACTACCACTATACAGTATCCTCAGTAATACTGCTATAGTGGTAGTATGTTACACTCTATAGCAGTATTACTGAGGATACTGTATAGTGGTAGTATGTTACACTCTATAGCAGTATTACTGAGGATACTGTATAGTGGTAGTATGTTACACTCTATAGCAGTATTACTGAGGGTACTGTATAGTGGTAGGAACTCTAAACGTATCTTATGCTATTTTTACTAATGGTCCACACATTAGCCCACATCGGGGATCATTAACCAAATAATTATACTCCTCCCTCCTCCCTCTTCCTTCCTCCTTCCCTCCCCTCTTTTCATTGCTTCATCTTGTCCCTTTCCTCCCCGTCTCTTCCATCCTCCCCTTCTTTTCCTCCCCTTTCTCTCACTCCCCTCTGACTACCTAAGGTGTACTCCCGTGTTTGTGTTAGGGCGTGGCTGTACAGATCACCGGAAACCGTCCCCGGTCCACCACATGGTGTTATTTAAACCTGTCACAGCTTACCTAGATCTAGGTTTAGTAAGGACTAGTTGGCTACCGTCCGAAACGCGTTACCGCCAAGCTCTGTTCATGTGTCAGTTCACGTTGTATCCATGCCTGGCTCCCTTGCATGTGCAGCTTTTTACATTGTTGAAATAACCTTTTTGGATTTTATTCCTTCCACGGAGTCCTATTATGTTGCTGGAGCCCACCTACTTCGTTTTCTTCACCTCCATACTACTATCATACTGCTCCCTATGTCAGAATATAATCTACTATAATACTGCCCCCTATGTACCAGGAATATAATCTACTATAAATACTGCTCCATGTACAGAATATACTAATATAATACTGCCCCCTATGTACAGGACTTAGAACTACTATAATACTGCCCCCTAGTGTACAAGAATAAACTACTATAATACTGCCCCCTATGTACAGAATATAACTACTATATACTGCCCCTATGTACAAGAATATAATACTATAATACTGCCCCCTATGTACAAGAATATAACATAATACGCCCCTATGTACAAGAATATAACTACATAATACTGCCCCTTGTACAGGAATTAACTACTATAATACTGCCCCTATGTACAGAATATACTACTATAATACGCCCCTATGTACGGAATAATACTATTAATACTGCCCCTATGTACAGAATATAACTACTATAATACTGCCCCCTATGTACAGGAATATAACTACTATAATATTGCCCCTATGTACAAAGATAACGTACTATAATACTGCCCCCTATGTACAGGAATATAACTACTATAATACTGCCCCCTAGTACAGAATATAAACTATAAATACTGCCCCCTATGTACAGATATAACTATAAATACTGCCCCCTATGTACAAGATATAACACTATAATACTGCCCCTATGTACAGGAATAAACTATAATATTGCCCCCTATGTACAGAATATATAACTACTATAATACTGCCCCTATGTACAGGAATATAACTACTATAATACGCCCCCTTTGTACAAGAATATAACTACCTATAATATGCCCCCTAGTACAGAGAAATAACTACTATATACTGCCCCCTAGTACAGGATATAACTACTATAATACTGCCCCCTAGTACAGAATATAACTACATTATACCCGTACGTATAACTAATAATACACCCCTATGACAAGAATATACTACTATAATACTGCCCCCTATGTACAGAGAATATAACTACTATAATACTGCCCCCTAGTACAGGAATATATACTACTAATACTGCCCCCTCGTACAAGAATATAACTAACTTTATTTAATACTGCTCCTATGTACAGGAATATAAATCTATAATCCTGCCCCTATGTACCGGAAATATAACTACATAATCCTGCCCTATGTACAGGATATAACTACTATAATACTGCCCCTATTACAAGAAATAACTAATCTAATACTGCCCCCTATGTACAGGAATATAACTACGTATAATACTGCCCCCTATGGTACAAGAATATAACTACTATAATACTGTCCCCTATGTACAGGAATATAACTACTATAATATAGCCCCCTATGTACAGAATATAACTATAATACTGCCCCCTAGACACAGGAAATAACTACTATTAATACTGCCCCTCGGTACAGGAATATAACTACTATAATACTTGCTCCCCTATGTACAGCGAATATAACTACTATAATACTGCCCCCTATGTACAGGAATATAACTACTATAATACTGCCCCCTACTGTACAAGATCTATAATACCGATAATACTGCCCCCTATGTACAGGAATATAACTACTATAATACGGCCCCCTATGTACAAGAATATAATACTATAATACTGCCCCTATGTACAGGAATATAACTACTATATATTGCCCCTATGTACAGAATTAACTATATAATAATGCCCCTAATTACAGAATATAACTACATATACTGCCCCCTATGTACAGGAATATAACTACTATAATACTGCCCCCTATGTACAAGAATATAAATAATACTTAATATACTGCCCCCTATATAAGGAATATAACATATAATATGCCCCTATGGACAGGAATATAACTTATAATCTGCCTCATGAAAGATTAACTACTAATACTGCCCCCTTGTACAAGATTAACTACTATAATACTGCCCCTATGTAAGAATATAACTACTATAATACTGCCACCTATTGTACAGAATATAACTATGAATACGCCCCCTATGTACAGGAATATAAATACTATAAGACTGCCCCCATGTACAGGAATATAACTACTATAATACTGCCCCCTATGTACAAGAATATAACTACTATACTACTGCCCCTATGTACAGGAATAAACTACTATAATACTGCCCCTATGTACAGATATAACTACTATACTACTGACCCCTATGTACAGAATATAACTACTCTAATACTGCCCTACTATGTACAAGAATAGTAACTACTATAATACTGCCCCTATGTACAGGAATATAACTACTATAATACTGCCCCTATGTACAGGAATATAACTACTATAATACTGCCCCCTATGTAAGAGAATATAACTACTATATACGCGCCCTATGTACAGGCATATAATACTATAATACTGCCCCCTATGTACAGGAATATAATACTATAATACTGCCCCCTATGTACAGAGAAATAACTACTATACAATACTGCCCCCTATGTACAGGAATATAACTACTATAATACTGACTCCTATGTACAGGAATATAACTCACTATATACTGCCCCTATATACAGAAATATAACTGACTATAATACTGCCCCCTATGTACAGGAATATAACTACTTATATACTGCCCCTATGTACAGGAATAAACACTAACATACTCTGCCCCTATGTACAGGAATAAAACTACTATAATACTGCCCCCTATGTACAAGATATAACTACTATAATACTGCCCCCTATGTACAGGAAAACTACTATAATACTGCCCCTTGAGGAATACACTGAATACGAGCCCTATGTACAGAATAAACTACTATAATACTGCCCCCTATGTACAAGGAATAACTAACATACTAACGCCCCCTATGTACAGAAATATAACTTACTAATACTGCCCCTATGTACAGAGAAATATAACTACTTATACTACTGCCCCCTATGTACAGGGATTATAACTACTATAATACTCCCCTATGTACAGGATATAACTACTATAATACTGCCCCTATGTACAGGAATATAATACTTATAATACTGCCCCTATGTAAGAATATAAATAATATACTACTGCCCCTATGTACAGAATAACACTATAATACTCCCTATGTACACGAAGATAAAATACTATAATACTGCCCCCCATGTACAGGAATATAACTCTATATACTGCCCCCTATGTACAGGAATATAACTACTATAATACTGCCCCTATGTACAGGAATATAACTTACTATAATACTGCCCCCATGTACAAGAATATAACTACTATACTATGCCCCTATGTACAGGAATATAACTACTATAATATGCCCTCTATGTACACGGAATATAACTACTATAATACTGCCCCCTATGTAACAGGAATATAACAACTATAATACTGCCCCTATGTACAGGAATATAACTACTATAATACTGCCCCCTATGTACAGGAATATAAACTACTATAATACTGCCCTCTAGTCACAGAATATAACTACTATAATACTGCCCCCTATGTACAGGAATATAACTACTATAATACTGCCCCCTATGTACAGAATCTACTATATGACTCCCTAGTAACAGAATATAACACTATAATACTGCCCCCTATGTACAAGAATATAACTACTATATACTGCCGCATCTATGATATAGATATACCTACTGACTATATACCCTCCTATGTACGGAATTAACTTCTGATATATGATATTTGGGTTTTCCTCTCAGTTCCCATGTTAGTGTTTCCCGTCTTCTCTGGGATGTGATGGATGTTGTGTTGATGACTTCTTCTTCTCCTTATTGTTCCTGACCTTCTCCTTTCAAGGTTGTTCTCTGGCCGGCGGCTGTGGAGTGTTACGTTCTCCTTCCTCCTCTGATCCTCTGGGACTCCTCTAGATTTCGGGAGAGGACACTGTGCTGGTGTGTTCCCTGGTCTTGTGCACTGGAGTTTTGAACCCCTATTTAGGGCTTCTGCTCGCGCTCTTGTTATGTGGTTGGACGATGTTAAATTAGAGCTATTGGCTTAAGATTTAGTATCCATCAAATTTATTCTTTGAAATTTTAACAATTTTAGAAAACTAAGTTTCCATGTTTTAATGGAAATTGAAAAAATAATATATAAAAATGCTACGTAAGAATCCCTACTACGTTCTGGGAGGAATATTTTGGTTTTCTATCTTAATGTGACAAAGCTGCTAATATTTTGTTGTTTATTGTTTATTACTTCAAATTTGATTTGTGTTCCAGATCTATGATTTTTTTTTGTTTTGTTTTGATGGAGCTTTAAATTGTAACATTTTACTTCTATAACCTGCAGCCCAGGCCCCGGCTCTCTTATCCTCTGCACCTCCTGACTGTATCATCATCATCATAATTTCTTTAGTAACAACATATGTTGCATCACTCTACAACTTAACCAATTTAGGGTTAACTCAGGAGAGATGTGTAATCAGACCTCACACTGCTGTGCGCTGTGCTCTCTGAGCCAGTGTTATGTATTGTCCCGGGAGGGAGGATGTGTAATCAGACCCTCACCACTTGCTGTGGCTCTGTGCTCTCTGCAGCCAGTGTTATGTCTGTTCCTGGAGAGATTGTGTAATCAGACCTCACACTGCTGGCCCGTGCTCTCTGCAGCCAGTGTGATGTATTGTCCCTGGCGAGATGTGTAATCAGACCTCACAATTGCTGTGCTCTGTGCTCTCTGCAGCCAGGTGTTATGTATTGTCTGAGAGTGTGTATCAGACATCACCCACACAATGACGGTGACTGGCTCTCTGCAGCCAGTGTTATGTACTGTCCCTGAAGATGTGGAATCAGACCTCACAATGCTGTGCTCGGTGCTCTCGGCAGCCAGGGTTATGTATTTGCCTGGAGAGATGGTGTAACTCAGCCTCACATGCGTGCCTGTGCTCCCTGCAAGCCAGTGTTATGTATTGTCCCTGGAGAGATGTGTAATCAGACCTCACATGATGTCTCTGTGCTCTCTGCAGCCGTGTTATGTATCATCCTTGGAGATGATGTGTTAATCAGACCTCACCGCGTGCTCTGTGCTCTCGGCGCCAGTGTATGTTACGTACAATGGAGAGATGTGTAATCAGACCTCACAATGCTGTAGCTCTGTGCTCTCTGCAGAGCCAGTGTTATGTATTGTCCCTGGAGAGATGTGTAAATCAGACCTACACGCTGTGTCTGTGTTCTCGCAGCCAGTGTTAGGTACGGGTCCCTGGAGAGATGGTAATCAGGACCTCACACTGCTGTGCTCTGTGCTCTCATGCAGCCCATGTTATGTACTGTCCCTGGAGAGATGTGTAATCAGACCTCACCCTGCTGTGCTCTGGGGTTCTCTGCAGCCGTGTAGTTATGTCCCTGGAGAGATGTGTAATCAGACCTCACCCACTGCTGTGCTATGTGCTCTCTGCAGCCAGATGTTATGTATTGTCCCTGGAGAGATGTGTCATCATACTCACACTGTGTGCTATGTGCTCGGGTTCTCTGCAGCCAGTGTTATGATATCATCCCTGGAGAGATGTGAATCAGGACTCACCACTGCTTTGCTCTGTGCTCTCTGCATGCCAGTGTATGTACTGTCCCTGGAGGATGTGAATAAGACCTCACCACTGTGTGCTCTGTGCTCTCGCAGCCCGGTGTTATGTGAATGTCCCTGGAGAGATGTGGTAATCAGACACTACACTGACTGTGATCTGTGTCTCTGCAGCAGTTTTATGTATTGGCCCTGGAGGGATGTGTAATAAGACCCTCACAATGCTGGTGTGCTCTGGGCTCTCTGCAGGCCAGTGTTATGTACTGTCCCTGAAGATGTGTAATATTCAGACCTCACACTTGCGGTGCTTGTGCTCTCGAAGCCACTGTATATATTGTACGGGAGAGATGTGTAATCAGACCTCCACACTGCTGTGCTCGTGCTCTCTGCAGCCATTGTTATGTATTGTCCATGGAGAGATGTGTAATCCAGGACCTACACGCTGTGCTCTGTGAATCTGAGCCAGTGTTATGTACTGCCCTGGAGAGTGTGTAATAAAGACCGCACAGGCTGTTGTTATGTGCTCTCTTTTGGCCAAAAAAAGCCGCCACTGTTAGGTATTGTCCCTGGAGAGATGTGTAATACAGACTCACACTGCGGCTCTGTTGATCGTGCCTCTATGCAGCCAGTGGTTATTGTATTGTCCCGGAGAGACTGTGCAATCAGACATCACACTGATGTGCTCTGTGACTCGTCTGCAGCCAGGTTATGATGGTCCTGGAGAGATGTGTAATCAGACCTCACACTGCGTGCTCTGTGCTCTCTGCAGCCAGTTGTTAGTGAATTCTACGAGCGAGATTGTAATCACCACCTCACACTGCTGTGCTCTGTGATCTCTGCAGCCGTGTTAATGTATTGTACCTGGAGAGATGTGTAATAGGACCTCCACCTGCTGTGCCTGTGCTCTCTGCGCCAGGTATGTACATTACTGTCCCTGGAGAGATGTGTAATCAGACCTCACATGCTGTGATCTGTGCTCTCTGCAGCCAGTGTTATGTATTGTCCCGGAGAGAGTGTAATCAGAACTACACTGTGTGCTCTTTCTCTCTGCAGCCAGTGTTAGTATTGTCCCTGGAGAGATGTGGAATCCGACCTCAAACTTGCTGTGTCGTGCCCTCTCTGCAGCCAGTGTATGTACTGTCCCGGAGAGGAAGAGAGGGGTAATCAGACCTACAATGCTGTGCTCTGTGCTTCTGCAGCAGTGTTATGTATTGTCCCTGGAGAGATGTGTAATCAGACCTCACACTGCTGTGCTCGGTGCTCTCTGAAGACAGTGTATGGACTGTACCTGGAGAGATGTGGAATCAGACCTCACACTGCTGTGCTCTGTGCTCTCTGCAGCCACTGTTATGTATTTGTCCCTGCGAGAGATGTGTAAATCTAACATCACACTGCTAGTGTGCTCTGTGCTCTCTGCTCTCTGCAGCAACTGTTATGTATTGTCCCTGGAGAGAGATTGTGTATCAGAAATCAACATGCTGTGCTATATGCTCTCTGCAGCCAGTGTTGTGTATTGGTCTGGAGCGATGGTAATCAGGACCTACAATGCGTGCTTGTGCTCTCTGCTCTCTGCAAGCCAGCAGTGTTCTGTATTGTCCCGGAGAGGTTGTATCAGACCTAACACTGCGTGTCTGTGCTATCTGCTCCAGTGTTATGATGTCCGGAGAGATGTGTATCAGACTCACATGTCTGTGCTCTGTGCTCTCTGCAGCCAGTGTTATGTATTCTACCTGGGAGATGTGTAATCACACCTCACATGTTGTGCCTGTGCTCTCGCAGCCAGGTTATGTATGTGTCCCTGGTAGAGATGTGTAATCAGACCTCACCTGCTTGCTCTGTGCTCTCTGCAGGCCAGTGTGAGGTATTGTCCCTGGAGAGATGTGTCAAATCAGACCTCCACTGCTGGGCTCTGTGCTCTCTGCAGCCACTGTTATGTATGTCCCTGGAGAGATGTGTAATAGGACCGCACAGGCTGTGCTCTGATGCCTCTCTTGCAGCCAGTGGTATGTATTGTCCTGGAGCGAATGGTTAATCAGACCTCACTGCTGTGCCTGGGCTCTCTGCAGACAGTGTTATGTATTGTCCCATGGAGAGATGTGTAATCAGACCTCACACTGTCTGTGCTTGTGCTCTCGCAGCCAGTCGGTTATGTATTGTTCCTGGAGGAGATTGTAATAGACTCACACTGCTGTGTGCTCTGTTGCTCTCTCAGCAGTGTATGTATGTCCTGGAGAGAAGGGTAATCAGACCTACCTATAGCAGTATTACTGAGGATACTGTATAGTGGTAGTATGTTACACTCTATAGCAGTATTACTGAGGATACTGTATAGTGGTAGTATGTTACACTCTATAGCAGTATTACTGAGGATACTGTATAGTGGTAGTATGTTACACTCTATAGCAGTATTACTGAGGATACTGTATAGTGGTAGTGTGTTACACTCTATAGCAGTATTACTGAGGGTACTGTATAGTGGTAGCATGTTGCGCTATGGAAGTATTACTGAGAGTACTCTATAATAGCAGAATTTTACACTCTATGGTAGTATAACTGAGGATACTCTTATAGTAGTAGTAGTAGTAGTATTTGTACACGATGGCAGTATTACTGAGAAATACTGCCATAGAGTGTACAAATACTACTATTATACAGTATCCTCAGTAATATTACCATAGAGTGTACAACTAATACAGAGGATACTGTGTAGTAGTACTATTTGTACACTCTGGCAGTATTTCGGAGGATACTATATAGTAGTATTATCTGTATACTCTATGGTAGTATTAAGAAGGAGACTATAAAGTATTTTGTATATTTGGTTATTGTAGACGTCATAGAGCATAGAGTATGACCCTGTTATTTGAGCACTAGGTGACGGTATTATTTTTAGCATTTTGGAGCAGAGACAAAGACAATAGTCTGTGGATGGTGACGTCTTGGGGTCCATGTGATAGAGGATGGGTATATAAGATGTGACAATTGACTCCAGATGTTATGTCTCCTGATTCGGGGCCCCTCCCCTGTCAGATATCCCTGACGCTCCCCAGAAGAGCAGAGGATGACCCCCATATGGCCAGGAAACAACTGCTTGATGACATGCAGTGTGGCCCCCAGGCTGGGGGGCTTTCATGTTTGTGTTTACAAATAGGGGGTCTGAAGTGGAGAAACCTTCTGCAGTTGTCTCCTTCTTCTCCATCTTGTACTTATCAAAGAGACAACAAATGGGGGAGGGGAGGGGTGCGAGCCATAAGACAAACAGTGACAAAAGAGCCAGAAATCCCCTCATATCTGTACACACTGCGTGTCAGGACACAGCCGCACATACATGTGGTGGGGGGTCTGACATGCGGCCCCCTGAGGGGTGGGAGGGCACTTTCCATTTTCCTTCTTCTTACATTGTCTCCCCCTTATAAAGGAAATGTAACAATTGTAACATAAACATCATTACATCACATTATAAACTTGTATCAACCGCAGTCACCACAATGGCCTGGATGTAGTGCAATACCCTGCCCGGCCATTAGGTGGAGTCGGAGGGTCCTAGTGCTAATGTATACATGTCACCTGGCCGTGAAGGATGCATTCTTGTGTAGGCGGTAATTTCCTCCTAATGGGCCCCACTGTTTGTTTATGCAAATTAGATGAAAGCCTCTTAATGAGTGAGAGATAATTACAGTGTGGGGGCGGGTGTAATGATGGAAGGAGACTGCATTTCCCTCATTTATGTACAGAGAAGAGTGAGAAAAATCCCCTCTCCAAGAAAAGCAGCACTAAAAGACCTGTGTTTACTGTCAGTGAATGGAACCACACTGTAACAGAGTCCTGCTCACACAGCTGATTATGGGAACCCGACGGTAGGTGGGGATGTAGAGGAGTTCTATGTAGAGAGCCAGGAGCACAGCAGTGTGAGGACATGCCCCCAGTGCTACAATCCTGGAATATAAATCCATATATCACAGTCCTGCTGCTACTAACAACATACACAAAGTGATTACACATCTCTCCAGGGACAAAACCTAACACTGGCTGCAGGGAGCACAGAGCACAGCAGTGTGAGGACACCCCCCAGTACAAAACTGGAATATAAATCCATATATCACAGTCCTGCTGCTACTAACAACATACAGAGAGGTCTGATTGCACATCTCTCCAGGGACAAAACCTAACACTTTGTGCAGAGAGCACAGAGCATAGCAGTGTGAGGAAACACTGCCCATACAATCTGGGAATATAAACCATGTATCACAGTCCTGCTTCTACTAACTTACATACACAAATGTCTCATTACACATCTCTTCAGCAACACTACACTGGCTGCAGTCTACATGGTCACACCTGATGACGGGTTCCCTTTAATTTGTTGAGGCACATGAGTATAGGTAGGGTCGAGCCCTGGTGAAGTTTATGCCGCACTACTTACAGTCTACACTGAATACAGAGTAACAGACCCTCAGCTGAAAAGGTAAACATTGTTAATTTCCATTCACATACAGCAAGCAGTGTGATATATAAAGGTCAGAAAGCTGCAGATGCTCAGACACCAGCAGGCACCTCACCCATACCCCGGGGACCACAGTCACATATCAGCATGCAAGAGGTTAAATGCAGCCATGTAACATAGAGCTAGTGCCCACACCAGGGGCCCCCAGGGCAGATGCCAGGGGCCACAATGCAGGAATATGTTCTATGTGTGACAGGGGGCCAGAAAAGTCTCCGAAACGTCTTTAATCCTTTAGCATAATTATACATTCAAATTACAATGGGTGACAGGACATGCTGAGACTTGTAGTCCCACATACATCACGTCACCTGGGAGTGAGATCTCTGGGGAATCCCTATGTCTAGGGTCATCAGGGGTGGCAGGATGACTAACACACTGCCATAGCCTAGAAGACTGGGTCAGAAATAGCAGAGCTCACATTGTTGTGTGCAGCAGAGCTAAGTTTAGAAGAAACATTCATTTGTTTTATGGATACTGTATAGTGGTAGTATGTTACACTCTATAGCAGTATTACTGAGGATACTGTATAGTGGTAGTATGTTACACTCTATAGCAGTATTACTGAAGATACTGTATAGTGGTAGTATGTTACACTCTATAGCAGTATTACTGAGGATACTGTATAGTGGTAGTATGTTACACTCTATAGCAGTATTACTGAGGATACTGTATAGTGGTAGTATGTTACTCCATCTCGGTGGATCTAGCGTGGATAGGATAAAAGGTAGGGTTTTTAGTGTTCAAGATTTTGGAGGTGTCCGAAAAAGGATTGTCCGGGGTGTCTTGAGTGTCATCCGATATTAGGTTGAGTAAGAGAGCTTGTTCTTCAAACGGGAGACCTTGGTCAAAAAGTTCTTTACCAGTGTTATTGGTCATGGCAGGAGAAATATGAGGCCCAAAGTCCGGACTGGACCCAGGCTTCCGTGCAACCTGTCGTTCTTCGACCACATGAGGATTACTAGAGGGGTGAGCTGATTTTCAAATATCTTTTCATGTGTTATATATTGACTTGTAGTCTCCGGACACCTGAATTTCTCTGCTCCCCTTACAACGCAGTACACACATATGTGAATCCACTCTCCTGAACTGCTACATGCGTTTGATGTCCTCAGGTCACTAAACATACTGAGTCTTTTTCTTGCTTCCACACATTTTTTCTATAAGAACGACAGGTAGGGTTTTTGGTGTTCAAGATTTTGGAGGTGTCCGAAAAAGGATTGTCCGGGGTGTCTTGAGTGTCATCCGATATTAAGTTGAGTAAGAGAGCTTGTTCTTCAAACGGGAGACCTTGGTCAAAAGGTTCTTTACCAGTGTTATTGGTCATGGCAGGAGAAATATAAGGAGTAGAGTCCTGCTTCTCAGTTTCACCAAAAAAATGTTTCTTGATTAGAGTTCAGACCTTTGGGAATACGGGTATCTAGATTCAGAATCCAAAAAGCTTCTCTAAGGAACAACGCCTTTTTCCAATCACCTCCTCTTCTTGGTTTTGAAACTTGTTCTATGGCCGTTACCCGCATACCATGCATAGAACCAGAGTGAACATCCTTGTAATGTTTCGATATACCTGACAGGTTGCGTGTACTGGCTATGGTGCGGGGGTTTGCTCCTGTAATATGTTCACTTATACGGTCTTTAAGTTTTCTGGCAGTGCAGCCAACATACTGCAAAGAGCATAGTGGACAATGTATAAGATAAATGACATTGGTAGTTTCGCAATTCATGTGCGATTGTATGTTGTAGTGGCGGCCCGTGCTAGCTGAAGTAAAAGAAGTGGTTTTGTGTATATATTTACATAGGTTGCATCGGGTGCCCCCGCAACAATAGCTACCTTTGGTTTGGAGCCAATGTTGTTGAAGAGGTTTGTCAGAGAAGGTATTGGGAGATAAGAGATTGCCCAGAGTTTGGGCTCTGGTGGATACAAAGGAAACACCATTTTGCAAAATGCTTCTCAAAGTGGGCTCGTGTTCCAAAATGGGAAGGTGTTTTTTTATAATGTCCGTAATTTTGTGAAACTGGTTATTGTATTTGGTACTAAAGGTAACTGTAGATTTGGTATGAGTGTTATTCTTCTGTTTGGGTGTAAGATAGAAGTTACGTGTTTTGCCTTCTACTATCCTGCGGGCTCTTTTACATGATCTGCGGGTATAGCCTCTTTGTGTAAGTCTTTGTTCTACTGTACGGCTCTCCCGGACATAGTCTGGATCGAGAGTACAGGATCGTTTGGCCCTCAGGAATTCCCCAATTGGGAGGTTTTTGACCGTGTGGCTAGGGTGACAACTGGTGGCATGCAATAGAGTATTGCCCGCAGTGGGTTTGCGAAAGAGTTTAGTTTGTACTGTATTATTATGGCTGTCACCAGTAAGCATAATGTCCAAAAAGGGCATATGGACAGAATGGTGTGAGAAAGTAAACTGCAGGTTGAGAGAGTTACAGTTTAGGTAAGTGACAAAGTTGTTGACTGTCTCCTGGTCGGATTTCCAGACCAGGAGACAGTCATCAATATAACGGCCATACCATGCAATGGACGTATGAAAGGGGTTGTCAAGCGAGAAGAGATATATTTCCTCCCAATAGGCCATGTATAAATTTGCTAATGACGGGGAAAACGCGGCCCCCATGGGGCAGCCGAGTTTTTGAATGTAATAAATGTTGTTAAAGGTAAAAAAATTATTCGATAGCAAAAAGGAAAGTACCATGATAATATAATCTTGTAGGATGTCACTATAATTACTGTATTTTTGCAGATGGTATTTTAGTGCTGTATATGCCTTGCTGTGTGGAATGGACGTATAGAGAGCAGTTACATCACAGGTGAGCCAGCTGTAGGAAGAGTGCCATGGAAAATGATTCATAATGTTAAGGACAACTTTGGAGTCCTGAAGGAAGCCAGGGAGACGAAAAACTAAGGGCTGAAGTAGTTTATCGAGCCAAGCACTGAGTCGTTCAGTTAGTGAATCAGTGCTGGACACAATGGGTCTAAAAGGTGGAGGGAACTTTTCCTTATGTGTTTTCGGTAAGGCGTAGAAGGATGGGGTAACAGGATTGAGAGGAAGCAAATACTGGGCCATATGATTGTCAAAAATGCCCAAGTGGACACCCTCTTGTAACAGAGATTTAAGTTTAGTGATGGTGTTCCCTGTTGGGTCTGAACTCAGCCTATTGTACACACTAGAGTCATTTAACATTTTTTCAATTTCGTTTTTATATAGTCCTTTGTCAAGAACCACTACGGAACCCCCCTTGTCTGACGGTCGTATATATATATGTGGATTGTTCCGGAGTTGGGTAATGGCTCTTCGTTCTCTTGTGGTTAAATTCGAATTGTTTGCTGAAAAAGTGGATGAGTCCTGCAGTGCCTTTAGTTCTCGTTCTACTTGGTCTTGAAAGATGTCCATCTCGGTGGATCTAGCGTGGATAGGATAAAAGGTAGGGTTTTTAGTGTTCAAGATTTTGGAGGTGTCCGAAAAAGGATTGTCCGGGGTGTCTTGAGTGTCATCCGATATTAAGTTGAGTAAGAGAGCTTGTTCTTCAAACGGGAGACCTTGGTCAAAAGGTTCTTTACCAGTGTTATTGGTCATGGCAGGAGAAATATGAGGAGTAGAGTCCTGCTTCTCAGTTTCACCAAAAAAATGTTTCTTGACTGTTAAAAGTCTCACGAATTTGTTGACATCCCTTATAACTTCATAGAGATTCATGTCGTGGGTCGGGGCAAAGCTTAGACCCTTCTTTAGGATGTGAATTTGGTCTTGTGAAAGGATGGTGGCTGACATGTTGACCACACTGGTGTTAGTGGTGGACGAGCTATTTTGTGAAGATTGTGTGAATACGTCCTTAGTTACTTCTTGGTTTGACGAGTCGTGTAGATGCGTTTGATTGCATCGTCTTGGTCTGAACTCTAAACAGGATCTTATGTATTTTTACTAATGTACACCTTATTACACACTATACGGGGATCATTACATCATTTCTCCTCCCTCCTCCCCCCTCTTCCTTCCCCTCCTTCCCTCCCCTCTTTTCCCTGCTTCATCTCGTTCCCTTTTCCTCCCCCGTCCTCTTCCCTCCTCCCCTCCTTTTCCTCCCCTTTCTTCTCCTCCCCCTGCTTACCTTACAGGTCTATCCCGTGTTTGTGTTAGGGGCGTTGGCCGTGACATCACCGGAAACCTGTCCCAGGTCCACCACATGGTGTTATTTAAACCTGTCACAGATTACCTGAGCTAGGTATGAGTAAGGACTAGTTGGCTACAGTCCGAAACGCGTTACCGCAAGCTCTGTTCATGTGTCACGTTCACGGTGTATCCATGCCTGTCTCCCTTGCATTGTGCAAGCTTTTTACATTGTTGAAATAAACCTTTTTGGATTTTATTCCTTCCACGGAGTCCTACTTATGTTGCTAGAGCCCACCTACTTCGTTTTCTTCAATCTCCATTGTGCCCGAGTGGCGGTCCAAAGTCCGGACTGGACCCAGGCTTCCGTGCAACCTGTCGTTCTTCGACCACATGAGGATTACTAGAGGGGTGAGCTGATTTTTAAAATATCTTTTCATGTGCTATATAACTACTATAATACTGCCCCCTATGTACAAGACTATAACTACTATAATACTGCTGTCCCTGGAGAGATGTGTAATCAGACCTCACACTGCTGTGCTCTGTGCTCTCTGCAGCCAGTGTTATGTACTGTCCCTGGAGAGATGGGTAATCAGACCTCACCCTGCTGTGCTCTGTGCTCTCTGCAGCCAGTGTTAGGTATTGTCACAGATGAATACCAGCAGCACAACAGTATTTTCGGTCCAGGAGGAGGCTGATCACTGTTGGGGTATAGACTGAGAGTTTCATACTGGGGGGTGTAGGATCACAGCGCAAAGAGTATTTCAGGAGAGGAGCGATCAATGTGGGTATGACTAGGTTACATAGTTGGGGGATCGGACCCAGCAGCAACAGAAGTATTTCAGGAGAGAGCTGATCATGTGGAGTATAGACTGAGATTTAATAGTGGTGGAGCAGGACACAGCAGCACAGACAGTGTATTCAGGAACGAGGAGCTGCTCATGTGGGAGTCTAGACCTGAGAGTTTAGCAATATTGGGGAGCAGAGACACAGCAGCACCGAGTATTTCCAGGAAGGATCTGCATCCATAGTTGGGGTATAGACTTAGAGTTAAACAATGTGGGGGCGCAGGACACAGCGCACAGAGTAATTTCAGGAAGAGGAAAGCTGATCAGGTGGGGCGTATAGACTGATAGTTAATAGTGGGGGGGCAGGACCCAGCAGCACAGAGTATTTCAGGAGAGGAGCTGAATCTGTGGGGTATAGACTGAGAGTTACATAGTGGGGGTGAGAGGAACAACAATCAACCCAGAGTATTTCAGGGAAGGAGCTGATCAATGAGTCGGGGTATAGACTGAGAGTTACATATTGGGTGTGGGCATTACACAAAAGCAGACCAAAGTATTTCCATGAAGTACTGATCATGATGGTTATAGACGAGATACATATAAGGGGAGCAGGAACCCAGCACACAAGTCAATTTCAGAGAGACTGATCATGTGGGGTAAGACCTGAGATTACATCGTGGGGGAGCAGGACACACGCAGCACAGAGTATTTCAGAGAGGAGCTGATCAATATGTGGGTTCTAGACTGAGGATGTTACCTAGTGGGGAAGCCGGACACAGCGCACAAGTATTTACAAAGGAGAGGGAGCTGAGATCATGTGGGTTAGACTGAGAGTTACATGTGGGGTATCAGGCACAGGCCGCACAGATATTCATGAGAGTAGCTGATCATGTGGGGTATAGACGAGAGTTACAATAGTGGGGAGCATGAACACAAGCATGCACAAAGAGTATTTCAGGAGAGATCTGTCATGGGGTATAGGATTAGAGTATTACAGTAGTTTGGAGCGGACACATCGACACAAAGTTTTCAGGAGAGGAGCTGAGCATGTGGGGTTATAACTGAGAGTTCAATGTGGGGGGCAGAACACAGCAGCACGAGTTTCAGGAGAGGAGCTGATCATGTGTGGGGGATATACGACTGAGAGTTAATATGGGAGGGGGCGGACTCAGCAGCACAGAGTATTTCAGGAGGAGCTTAACGTGTTGGTATAACTGAGACGTTACATAGTGGTGGGAAGCAGGACCCAGCAGCACAGAAGTATTTCAGGAGAGGAAGCCTAGATCCATTGGGTATAGACTGAGAGTTACATCTGATATCAGAACACAGCCGCAACAGAGTAATTATCATGAGAGGAGCTGATCATGTGGGGTATAGAACTGAGGTTACAATAAATGGGACAGCCACAGCACACATGCATTTCAGAAGAGATCTGTCATGTGGGGTATAGACTTGAGAGTTACATAGGTGGAGGAGCAGGATCACACAGCACAAGTTTTTCAGGAGAGGAGCTGATCAGTGGTGTAAATACGATAGATCATAGTGGGAGTGCAGGAACCCACGCAGCACAGAGTATTTTCAGGAGAGTAGCTGGATCATGTGGGGAGGTATAGACTGAGAGTACAATAGTGGGGAGCAGACTACGCCGCACAGATTGTTTCAGATAGGAGCGATCAGTGGGGTATAGACCTGAGAGTTACTCGTGGGGTAGCAGGGACACAGCAGCACAGGTATTTTCAGAGAGGATGCTGATTCAATGTGCGGTGCTAGACTGAGGAGTTACTATTGGGGAAGCAGGACAAGCAGCATCACAGAGTATTTCATTCAGTTAGGAAGGAACTGATCATGTGGGGGGTATAGACTGAGGTTACATAGTGGACGAGCAGGACACAAGCAGCGAGATTATTTCCGGAGATGAGCTGGATAGTGGGGTATAGACTGATAGTTGTACATAGTGGTGGAGCATGACACCGCAGCACAATTATTTCAGGAGAGAGTCTGTCATGTGGGGTATAGACTGAGAGTACATAGTGACAGGGGCAGACACAGCAGCACAGAGTATTTCAGCATAGAGCTGATCATAGTGGGTAAAGACTGAGAGTTAATAGTGGGGGAGCAGGACACCAATCAGCACATGAGATATTTCAGGAGAGGACTGATCATTTTAGGGTATATACTGAAGTTACATAGTGGGGGAGCAGACACACAGCAACAAGTATTCAGGCGAGGAAGCGATCATGGGGTAATAGACTGAGAGTTACATATGGGGTCAGACACGCCGCCCAGATTATTCAGAGAGGAGCTGATCACTGTGGGGTAAACTGAGAGTTTCATAGGGACGAGCAAACACAGCAGCACAGAGTATTTCAGGAGAGGACTGTACATGTGGGTTTTCGACTTATAGTTTACATAGTGGGGATCCAGACACAAGGCAGCACAGAGTATTTCATGTCAGGAGAGGAGTCTGATCATGTTGGGTCTCTGAGAGTTCCATATGGGGGAGCAGGACACAGCAGCAAAAAAAGAACAGAGTATTTCAGGGAGGAGCTGACATGTGGGGTATAGACTGAGAGTTACATAGTGGGGAGACAGACACAGCACACGATATTTCAGAGAGGAGCTGATCATGTGGAGTATAGACTGCGAGTTACATAAAGTGGGGGAGCAGACAACAGCAGCACAGATTATTTCGGGAGAGGAGCTAAATCAATTTGTGTAGAGACGAGAGTTCATGTGGGGAGTCAGGTCACACATCAGCACAGAAGTATTTCAGAGAGGAGCTGTCATGTGGGGTATGACTGAGAGTTACATAGTGGGGAGCAGGACACGCAGGCACAGAGTATTTCAGGAGAGGACTGATCATGTGGGGTAATAGACATATAGTACATAGTGGGGCAGGCACACAGCAGCACAGAGTATTCACGGAGAGAGCTGATCATGTGGGGTCCTAGACTGAGAGTGACATAGTGGGGGAGAGCAGGACACAGCAGCACATAGTATTTCCGGAGAGGAGCTGATCATTTGGGGTAAGACTGAAGTTACATATGGGGAGCAACACAGCAGCACAGAGTTTTCCGAGAGGAGCTGAATCATGTGGGTATGACTGAGAGTTACATAGTGGGGAGCAGGACCCAGAGCATCAGAACGTATTTTTCATGTAGAGGAGCTGATTCATGTGGGGTTAAGACTGAAGTGTACACAAGTGGGTTACAGTACCAGCATCACGAGTAAATCAGGGGGAAGGGGCCTGATCATGGGGGTAGAGACTTAGAGTCCATATGTGGGGGGCAGACCGCGAGCAGCACAGATATTTCAGGAGAGACTAAGATCTGTGGGGTATAGACTTGATGACGTTCGCAATATTGGGGTAGCGACACACACACAGAGTAATTTCAGGAGAGGATCTGATCATGTGAGTTATAGACTGGAGATGTTAACATAGTGGTGGAGCAGGACACAGCAGCACAGAGTATTCTCAGCGAGAAGACTTGATCATGTGGATGTATATAGACTGAGAGTTTACATAGTGGGAGGAAGCAGACACAAAGCCACCACAGAGTATTTCAAGGAGAGCTTGATCCTGTTGGGTATATGGACCTGGCGAGTTACATGTGGGGAGAAGGACCCAGCAGCACAGAGATTTCCAGGAGAGAGCTGATCATGTGGGGGTATAGACTGAGAGGTAATAGTGGGTGATCAGACACAGCAAACGAGTATTTCAGGAGAGAAGCTGATCATTTGGGGTATAGAGCTGAATTTACATATGGGGACAGGACACAGCACACAGAGTATTTCAGGAGAGGATCTGATCATGTGGGGTATAGACTTAGATTACATAGTGGGTGGCTGAAACCAGCCACAAAGGTATTTCGGAGAGGAGCTGATCCGTTGTGGGTAATAGACGAGAGTATTACATAGTGGGGTTCATGACAGCACAGCAGCACAGAGTATTTCAGGAGGGAGCTGATCATGTGGGGGTATAAGACTGAGAGTTACAATAGTGGGGGAGCAGTACCACAAGCACAAGAGTATTCTTCCTAGATGGCTGATCATGTGGGGTATAGATGGAGTTACATATGGGGAGCCAAGGAACAGCAGCACAGAATATTTCACAGAGGAACTGATCATGTGGGTGATAGACACTAATTTACATAGTGGGGTAGACAGGACCAGCGCACTATAGTTATTTCACAGGAAGAGGAGCTGATCACTTGGGTATAGACTGGAAGTTACATAGTGGGGAAAGCAGGGCAAGCATCACCGAGTATTTCAGGATCGGATCTGATCATGTGGTATATGACTGAGAGTTACATGTGGGGGAGCAGGGCCCAGCCAGCAACAGAGTAATTTCAGGAGAAGGAAGACTGAGCATGTGGGGTTAGAGACGGAGGTACATAGTGTGTTGGCTGACCACAGCACACAGAATATTTGGCAGGAGTGGAGCTGATGCATGGTGGGGTAATGACTGAGAGTTACATAGTGGTGGGGAGCAGGACCAGCCGCACAGAGTATTATCCGGAGAGGAGCTGATCTGTGGAGGGTATAGACATGAGAGTTACATAGTGGAAGGGGGCAGGACACTCAGCACAGAGTATCTCAGGAGAGATCTAGCATCATGTGGGGTGATAGACTGGAGATTTTACTAGTGGGGGGCTGGGCAGGGGGACACAGCAGCACATAGTATTTCCAGGAGACATGAAGCTATCAGTGGGGGTGGTATAGACTGAAGAGTTACATAGTGGGGGGCCGGACACAGCGCACAGAGTCTTCAGGCGTGGGGAGCTGATGCGATGTGTGGGTATAGACTGAGAGTTACCTAGTGGGGGTAGAGGACATCAGCCGCACAGAGTATTTCATGACAGAGGACGCTGATCATGTGGGGTATAACTGAGGAGTTACTAAGCGTGGGGGGGGCAGGACACAGCAGCAGCAGAGTATTTCAGCGAGGATCTGATCAGTGTGGGGGGGGCTATGACTGATAGTTACATAGTTCGGTTGGGCAGGCCCAGCGAGCACAGAGTATTTCAGGAGGAGCTGATCATGTTCGGATTATAGACACTGAGAGTTAATAGTTGAGGAGCAGGACCAGCACCAGAAGTATTTCCAGAAGGAGCTGATCATGTTGGGGTGTATAACTGAAGATTTACTATTGGGAGCAGGACACAAGCAGCACAGAGTAGTTTCGGAGAGGAGGCTGATCATGTGGGGTCTAGACTTGAGATTACATCGTGGGAGGAGCGACACGAGCCAGCACAGAGTATTGTACAGGAGAGGAGCTTGAATCATGTTGGGTATATACTGAGAGGTTACATAGTGGGGAGCAGCGTACCAAGCAGCACAGAGTATTTTTCAGGGAGAGGACTGAATTGCATGTGAGGGTATAGAGCGAGGAGTTACATAAGTGGGGGCCACGGTACCGCAAGCACAGAGTATTCCGCCATGAGAGGAGCTGATCATGTGGTGGTAAGACTTAGAGTTACAGTATGGGGAGCGACACAGCAGCACACGTTTTCACGGAGAGGAGCTGATCATTGGGGTAATATACTGATAGTTACAGTAGTGTGGGGAGCAAGACACAGCGCAACAGGATTATTTCATGGAGGACTGATCATTGGGTATAGACTGAGAGTTACATAGTGGGGGAGCAAGTCAGACAACAAGCACACAGAGTATTCATGATAGGAGCGATCATGTGTGGTATATACTGAGAGTTTCCAATAGATGTCGCGGGGACATGCACAGCACACATGTATGCAGGAAGAGGAGCTGATCATGTGGGGTATAGACTGGAGAGTTACATAAGGTGAGGAGCAGGACCACAGCAGCACAAGTATTTCAGGAGAGGGACGATCATATGGGTTATAACTGAGAGTTACATAGTTGGGGGAGCAGACACAGCAGCACAGAGTATTCAGGAGAGGTAGCTGATCAATGTGGGTATCACATACACCACTGAAAAAAAAGAGTTACAGTAGTGGGTGAGCAGAACACAGAAGCAGCACAGATTATTGTCATGAGAGAGCTGAAATCAGTTGGGGTTAAATAGGGACTGAGAGTTCATAGTGGGGGCATGCACAACATGCAGCACAAGATTTCGGAGAGGAGCTGACATGTGGGGTCTTAAAAGACGATATTACATAGTGGGGGGAGCAGGACACAGCCCACTCACAGAGTATTTCAGGAAGGGAGCTGATCATGTGGGTAATAGACTGAGAGTTATCTCTAGTGGGGTGGTATCGGACACAGCCGCACAGATATTTCAGGAAAAGAGCTGATCATATGGGTCCTATGAGGACTGGAACTAGTTACAATAGTGGGGGAGCATACACAGCAGCATCAAGTATTATCATAGAGAGCTGATCATGGTGGGGTATAGACTTAGAGTTACATAGTGGGGCCAGGACACAGCATCCAGAGTATATCATGAGAGAGCTGATCATGTGGGGTACTAGACTGAGAGTACATAGGGGGGTCAGACACAAGCCGCACAGAGTATAAAGAAACTCAGGAGAGAGCTGATCATGTTGTTATAGACTGAGAGTTACATAGTGGGGAGCATTAACACAGCTGCAGCACAAGATTATTTCAGGAGAGGAGCTGATCATGTGCTGGTATAGACTGAGAGTACAATAGTGGATGGAAGCAGGACACACTTAAAGCAACACAGCGTTATTTCAAGGAGATGATCTGATCATGTGGGGGTTATAAGACTATATAGTTAAGCTAAGTGTGGGGAGCATGACACAGCAGCACATGAGTCTTTCAGGAGAGGAGCGTATCAGGTGGGGTATAGACGCAAGAGTTTACATAGATGGGGAGCAGGACGCATCACATAGGATTTTCAGAGAGGAAAAGCTGGTTCTTGGGGTATAGGACTGGAGAGTTACATGTTGGGGAGCGGACACATAGCAAGCAAGCCACAGAGTATTTCAGGAGGAGCTAGGATCATGTGGGGTAATAGACTGAGAGTTACCATAGTGGAGGAGCAAAAAAACCAAGCCGGCACAGAGTATTTTCAGGAGAGGAGCTCGATCAGCTGGTATAGAGCTAAGAGTTACATATTGGGGGACAGGACACAGCACACAGAGTATTTCAGAGAGGAGCTGTTCATGGGATGTTGGTATAGACTGAGAGTTACATAGTGGGGAGCAGGACAAAGCAGCACAGGGAGTCATTTCAGGGAGAGGCGAGCTTATCCTGTGTGTAGAGACTGAGAGTTACATAGCTTGGAGTATCGGACAACAAAGCAGCCAGAGTATGTCCAGGAGAGAGCTTATCATGTGTGTATAGACTACTGAGAGTTATCTAGGTGGGGGTGCACGACCCAGCAGCACAAGTATTTCAGTAGAGGAGCTTGATCATGAGTGGGTATAGACCCTGAGAGTTGACATAGTGGGGGGGGCAGGACACAGCAGAGCACAGAGGATTTCATAAGGAGCTGATCATGTGGAGGTAATGACCGAGTTGACCTAGTGGAGGAGCAGGACCCAGCAGCACCAGAGTATTTCGGAGAGGAGCTGATCATCAGGGTATAGACTGAGACAGTTACATAGTGGGGAGAGCAGGAACACAGCAGCACAAGTATTTCAGGAGAGGAGCTGATCATGTGTGGTGATATGACTGAAGAGTTTCCTAGTTGGGTAAGCAGAAACACACAGGGCACAGAGTAGTTTTCGGAGAGGGAGCTGATCATGTGGGTATAGAACTACAAGATTCATAGTGGGTGGAGCAGGACACAGCACACAGAGTATTTCAAGAAGAGTAAGACATGGATCATGTTTTTCATAGACTGAGAGTGTACATAGTGGGTTCGAGCAGGACCACAGCAGCACCACGAGTATTTCAGGAGGACGACTGATCATGATGGGTAGCGGCTTGAGAGTTCACACATAGGTGGGGGAGCGACACAGCACACAGAGTAAGTTTCAGGAGAGGACTTGATCCATGGGGGTTAGACTGATAGTTTACAAGTGGGATCAGGACAACAGCAGCACAGAGTAGTTCATGAGAGGAGGCTGATCATGGTGGTATAAGACTGATATTGACGTCTTAGCGGAGGAGCAGGACCAGCTCACAGAGTATTTCAGGAGAGGAGCTGATCATTGGGGTATAGATAAGACTGAGAGTTACATAGTGGAGGGCCGACACAGTCAGCACAGATTATTTCATGATAGGAGCTGGGGGGAAAAATCATGTTTGTATAGCGGAGAGTTACATAGTGGGGATCAGGAAGCCAGCATCACACGAGTATTTCAGGAGAGTCCACTATCATGGGGGTATAGACTGATAGTTACATAGGGTGTAGCATGACCAAAGCAGCAACAGAGTATTATCCTGAGAAGGGCTGATCATGGTGTGTATCCGACTGAGAGTTCCATATAGTGGAGGAGCATGACACAGCAGCACAGTAGTATTTCAGGTGAGGGAGCTGATCATGTGGGTATTAGAAGACTGAAGTTAGCATAGTGGGGGGGGGGGCCAGGACACCGTTGCACACGAATGGTATTCAGGAGGGATACTGATCATGTGGGTAGAGACTGAAGTTACATAGTTGAGGAGCAGGAACACAGCAGCACAGAGTATTTTCAGGAGGGAGCTTCACATGCTGAGCGGTGGTATAGACTGAGAAGTTTCATAGTGGGAGCAGGCCACAGCCACACAGAGTAACTTCAGGAGAGGAGCTGATCCTGTGGGGTATAGACTGAGAGTTTTCATAGATGGGGGAGCAGGACAACAGACAGCACAGAGTATTTCAGGAGAGGAGCTGATCATGTGAGTATAGACTGAGAGTTTACATAGTGGGGGAGCGGACACAGCAGCACAGAGGTATTTTCAGGAGAGGAGCTGATCATGTGAGGTATAATAGGGAACTGGAGAGTTACATAAGTGGGGAGCAACACAGCATCACAGAGTAATATTCATGAGGAGGAGCTGATCATGATGGGGTTAGACGAAGTTGACAAACATCGTGGGGGAGCAGGACACAGCAGCACCAAGTAAGTCCGAGAGGAGCTGATCATGTGGGGTAATATACTGAGTAGTTACAGTAGTGGGGAAGCAGGACACAGCGAGCAAGAGTATTTCCATGAGAGGAGCTGAATCATGTGGGGTATAAGGACAGAGTTTACATATTTGGGGTCATGACACATCAGACACAGGATTATTTCAGGAGGAGGAGCTGATCATGTTGGGGTATATACTTAGAGTTACTATTGGAGGAGCGTACACAGCAAGCATCATAGGGATATCAGGAGAGGAGCTGATATGTGGGGTTAAATAAGACTGAGAGTTAGCTATTGGGGTGAGCATTGACACAGACAGCAACAGATTATTTCAGGAGGGGAGCTTGATCATGTGGGGTTATAGACTGGGAAGTTACATAGTGGGGAGGCAGGACAGACCAAGCAGCACAGAGTTGTCATGAGAGGGATCCTGATCATTTCGGTCGTATAGACCTGAGATGGTCTATGGGGGATGCGGACACATCACACAGATATTCAGGGATGAGCTGATCATGTGGGGATAGAACTGTGATAGTTACATAGTGGGAGGCAGTACACAGCAGCAACAAGTAATTCAGGAGAGGAGCTAACATGTGGGGGTATAGACTGAGAGTTAACATAGTGGGTGTGGCAGGACCAGCAGACACAGAGTATTCAGGAGCAGGAGCTGATCAATAGTGGGGTATAGACTGAGAGTTACAGTGGATTAGCAGGACACAGCAGCACAGAATTTCAAGGAGAAAGGAGCTGAAGGTCCATGCTGGGGTATAATAGGGGACTGATGAGTTACATAGTTGGCAACAGGACACAGCCAGCACAGAGTATTTCAGAGAGAGGACTGATCATGTTGAGGTATACTGAGAGGTACAATAGTGGGGGGGGGGCAGACACAGCAGCACAGAGTAGTTCGGATGAGGAGCTCTCATGTGGGGTATATAATACTGAGAGTTACATAGTTGCATGATCGAGTCCACACGCCTCAGCATCAGTATTTCAGGAGAGGAGCTGATCATAGCTGGGGTATAAGACTGAGAGTTACATAGTGGGGGAGTCAGACACAGCATCACAAGTATTTCAGAGAGGAGCTGTATCCTGTGGGTTATATACTGAAGGTTACCTCGTGGGGGGCCGGACAACAGCAGCACGATATTTCAGGGGAGCTGATCATGTGGGGTATAAGACTGCAGAGTTTACAATTAGTGGGGGGGGGCAGGACACGAAAGCATCACAGAGGTAATGTTCAGGAGAGAGCTGATCATGTTGGTGTAGACGAGATACATAGTGGGTGACAGGACACAGACAGCAGCGAGTCTTTCAGGAGAGGAGCTGGATCTGTGGGGGTATGAGACTATCGTTACATAGTGGGGAGCATGGACACACAGCACAGATGTATTTCGAGGAATAGGAGCGCGCTATCATGTGGGGTATAGACTGAGAGTTTTACATAGTGGGGGAATCAGGACACAGCAGCACAAGTATTTCAGAGAGGAATCTGTCATGTGGTGTGTTATAGCTGAGAGTACATGGTGGGGTGGGCAGACACAGCAGCACAGAGTTTTCAGGAAGAGGAGCTGATCATTTGGGGTATAGACTGTAGAGTTACATAGTGGGGAGCGGACACATGCAGCACGTAGTATTCAGTCAGGGAAGGACTGAATCATGTTGGGTGTTAGACGAGAGTTACATAGTGGGAGGCAGGGACACAACAAGCACAGATATTTTCAGGAGAGGACTGATCATGTGGGGTATAGGACTGGAGTTTACAAGTGGGGAGCAGTCACAGCAGCACAGATAATTTCAGAGATGAGCTGATCATGTGGGTAAGACTGAGAGGTCCAATTAGTGGGGGAGCAGGACCAGTGCAGCACAAGATGTCAGAGAGGAGCTTATCATGTGGGGTATAGACTGAGAGTTAACATAGTGGAGGAGCATGACACCGCAGCACAGAGTATTTTCAGGAAGAGCTGATCATGTGGGGTATAGCGACTGAGCGTTCCAATAGTGGGAGCAGAACACGCCAGCACAGAGTATTCAGAGAGGAGCTATCATGATGGTATATCCTGAGAGGTTACAACATAGTGGGGGAAGCAGGACACAGCAGCACATATTATTTCAGGAGAGGACTGATCCTTTGGGGTTAGACTTGAGAAGTTACATGAGTGGGGGTAGGCATGACACAGCAGCACAGAGTATTCAGGAAATGAGGCTGATCATGGGGTATAGACTGAGAGTTCAATAGTGGGGCGCTAGGACACAGCAAGCACAGATTATTTCATGAGAGGAGCTGGATCATGTGGGTATACGACTGAGGAGTTTTACATAGTGGGGGAAGCAGGACACTCAGACAGTTTATTTCAGAGAGGCGCTGATCATGATGTAGGGGTGGATAGACTGAACCGAGTTTTAACATATGGGTGGGAAGCAGGACCAGACAGCACAGAGTATTTCAGGAAGGATCTGATCTGCATGTGGGGTATAGACATGATAGTTAACATAGTGGGGGGCATCGACACAGCAGCACGAGTATTTCAGAGAAGGAGAGCTGATCATGTGGGGTATAGACTGAGAGTTACAATAAGTGGGAGCAGGACACAGCAGCACAGAGTATTTTCAAGAGGGAGCTGATCATGTGGGGTATAGACTGAGATTACATAGTGGAGAGCAGACAAGACACGCAGCACAGGTATTGCAGAGAGGATCTGATCATGTGGGGTATAGACTGAGAGTTACATGTGGAGTCGAGCAGGACACCAGCAGCACAGAGTATTCTCATGAGAGGAGCTGACATGTGGGGTATAGACTGAGAGTTACTAGTGGTGTGAGCATGACACGCATCACATAGTATTTTCAGGTAGAGGAGCTGATCCATTTGGGGTATAGATGAGGTTACATAGTGGGGGGCCGGACACAGCAGCACAGAGTAATTTCATGAGAGTAGCTGATTCATGTGGTGTTATAGACTGAGAGTTACATATGGGGGGACGAGGAACACAGCAAGCACATAGTTATTTCCAAGGAAGGGGCTTTGATCATGTGGGGATTATAGCTGACTGTTACATATAGGGGGAGCAGGACACAGCAGCACAGATTATTCAGAAGGATACTGATCATGTGGGGGGTTCGACTTAAGTTACATATGGGGGTTAGCATGACACAGCCGCACAGATTATTTCAGGAGAGGAGCTATCATGTGGGTATAGACTGAGGTTACATAGTGGGGGAGCAGGACACAGCAGCACAGAGTTTTCAGGAGAGGAGCTGATCATGTGGTAATGACCGGAGAGTTACATAGAGTGGGGAGCAGGACACAGCACACAGAGTATTTCAGGAGGAGGAGCGGATCATGTGGGGGTATAGACTGTAGAGTTTCATAGTCAGGGAGGAGGACAAATCAGCACAGAGTATTTCAGAGAGGAGCTGATCATGTGGGGTATAGACTGAGAGTTCTAGTGGGGAGCAGGACAACAGGCACAGAGTATTAGGAGTGCGCTGATCATGTTGGGGTCATAGACTGAGAGTTACATAGTGGAGAGCAGGACACAAGCATCACAGAGTATTTCCAGAGAGGAGCTGGATCATGTGGGTAATAGACCTGAGAGTTACATATGGAGAGCAAGGACACACAGCACAGAGTATTTCAGGAGAAGGTAGCTGATCATGTGGTGTATAACAGAGAGTTACATAGTTGGGTGGGGGCCCGATCACAAGTGCAGTGCAGCCCAGAGTAATTTCCAGGAGAGGAGCTTATCATGTGGGTAATAGAACTGAGATTACATGATTGGGGAAGCAGGACCCCAGCAGCACATATGTATTTCGGAGAGCATCCTTATCATGTGGGGTATAGACTGAGAGTTACTAGTGGGGAGCAGGACACAAGTAGCAGCACAGATTATTACTCAGAGAGGAGCTGATCATGTTGGGGTCTAGACTGAAGTTACCATGAGTTGGGGAGCATGAACACAGCAGCCACAAGTATTTCAGAGAGGAGCTGATCATGTGGGGTATAGACTGAGATTTACATCGTGGGGGGGGGTCAGACATCAGCAGCACAGAGTATTTCAGGATAAGGATCTGATCATGTGGAGAGTAAAGACTGAGAGTTACATAGTGGGGAGCAGGACCCACAGCACATTAGTATTTCAGCATGGAGAGGAGCTGATCTGTTTGTATAGACGGAAGATTACATAGTGTGACAGGACACAGCAGCACAGAGTCTTTCAGGATAGGAGCTGAATCATTTGTGGGGGTATAGACTAGAGTTACATAGTGGCGAGCAGGACACAGGCAGCACAGAGTATTTAGAGAGGACGGATCATGTGGGGTATATACATGATAGTTACATAGTGGGGGGGCAGGACACCGCACAGAGTATTTCAGGAGAGGAGCTGATCATAGTGGGGTATGCACTGAAAGTTACATATGTGGGGCAGGACACACAGCCGCACAAGTATTTCAGGAGAGTATACAGCTGATCATAGGTGGGGGGTATATACTAGAGATTTACATAGTGGTGGGGCAGAGACACAGCAGCACAGAGTTTTCAGGAGAGGAGCTGATCATTGGGGTATAGACAGATTTACCAGTGAAGGCAGCAGGCCATAGCAGCACAGGTCTTTCATCGGAGATGATCTGATCATGTGGGGTTAGTACTGACATAGTTGACATAGTGTGGGGAGCAGGCCACAGCCGCACAGAGTAATTTCAGAAGAGCGATCATGGTGGGGGGTTAGACTGAGCAGTTACATAGTGGGGGAGCAGACACAGCAGCACAGAGTATGTCAGGAGAGGATGCTATCATGTGGGGTATAGGACTGCGGAGCTTACATAGTGGAGGAGCGGGGCACAGCACACAGAGTATTTTTCAGGGAGGACTGATCACATGTGGGGTATAGACTGAGTTGACCTAGTGGGTGCCAGGACACAGGCAGCACACCGAAGTCTTCTCTAGGCGAGGAGCTGATCATAAGTGAGGTATAGATCCTGAGAGTTCAGAGTGGAGGGCAGGACACAGTAGCAACACAAGTATTTCAAGGAGAGGATCGTTATCCTGTGGGGTATAGAACTGAGAAGTTACATAGTGTGGAGCTGGCAAGGACAACAGCGCACAGATATTTCAGGAGAGGAGCTTGATCATGTGGTGGTATAGACTGAGATATACATAGTGGGGAGCAGACACAGCATCACAAGTATTTCAGGAAGGAGCTGATCAGTGGGGTATAACTGCGAGTTACATAGTGGGGGAGCAGGACACAGCGCACATAGTATGTCAGGGGATGAGGAGCTGATTCAAGTGGGGTTAGACTGATAGTTACATAGTTGGGGAAGGACCATCAGCACAAGAGTATGTTCAGAGAGAGCTGATACATTTGGGTATAGACTGAGATTTCATATGGGGAACAGGACACAGCACACATAGTATTTCAGGAGAGGAGCTGATCATGGGGGTATAGACTGAGAGTTACAATAGTGGAGGAGCAGACACAGCAGCACCAAGACGCATTTCAGGAGAGGAGCTGATCAGTGGGTATACTGAGAGTTACATAGTGGGGACAGGCCATGCAGCAGCACAGATAGTATTTCAGGAAGGAGCTGTCATGTGGGGTATAAGACTGAGTTTACATAGTGGGGGCGGCATGACACTGCAGCCACAGAGTATTTCATGGAGAGGAGCTGATCATGTGGGTATAGACTAGAGTTACATAGTGGGGGAGCAGGACACAAGCAGCACATAGATTTCAGGAGATGAGCTGATCATGTGGTGTATAGACTGAGAGTTACATAGTGGGGCAGACACAGCAAGTGGCACAGCGCTCACAGAGTATTTCAGTCTAGGGATCTGATCATGCTGGGTATAACCTGAGAGTTACTGTGGGGGAAGCGGACACCAAGTGCCAGCACAGATAGTTCCGGAGATGAAGCTTAATCATTGGTATAGACTGAGAGTTACATAGTGGGAGCAGTACACAGCCACACAGAGATTACACAAAGGATAGGATCATGATCAGTGGGGTAAGACTAGAGAGTTACTAGTGGGGGGCAAGGACACAGCACCCGAGTATTTCAGGAGAGGAGCTGAATCATTTGGGGTATCGAACTGAGAGTATACATAGTGGAGGAGTGCAGGACACAGCAGCACAGAAGTATTTCAGGAGGGAGCGGATGCATGTGGTGTATCAGACTGAGGAGTTAACGAGTGGGGAGCAGGACACAGCAGCACAGATTACTTCCCGAGAGAGAAGGTGCTGATCATGGTGGTATAACTAGGATCAAGAGAGAGTTACGATGTGGGAGCAGACACCTGCAGCAACAGAGTATTTCAGATAGAGGAGCTGATCATGTGGGGGTATAGACTGACCCTTTTTTTACATAGTGGAGGAGCCAGGACACAGCAGCACGGTAGTCAGGAGAGGAGCTGATCATGGTGTGGGTATAACTTAGAGTTACATAGTGGGCAGGACACAGCGCCCAGAGTAGTTTGCAAGAGCAGGAGCTTATCATTGTGGGTTATAGACTGCCGAGGTACCGAGTGAGGAGCAGACACCGGGCGGCCACACGAGTATTTCAGAGAGTGAGTGCTGATCTCCTGTGGGGGTATAGACTGAGAGCTTACACTAGTGTCTTTCTCCGTGTGTCTCTGGGCAGACAACAGCAGCACAGGTTTTCAGGAGAGGAACTGGATCATTGTGGGTATAGACTGCTATTTTACTAGGGGTGGAATGAGCAGAACAACAGCAGCACATAAGATATGTCTTTCAGGAGGAGAGCTGTCATGTGGGGTAGAGACGAAGTTTTACATAGTGGGGGAGCAGGACACAGCAGCACAGATTATTCAGAAGGATCTATCATTTGGGGGTATAGACTGAGAGTTAATAGTGGTGTAGCAGACACAGCAGCACAGAGTATTGATCATGAGAGGAGCTTATCATTGATGGTAGAGACTGAATTTAACATAGTGGGGGGCAGTACACAGCATCACAGAGTATTTCAGAGAGGGCGTATCATGTGGGGTATGACTAGAGTTACATAGTGGGGAAGCAGGACACAGCGCCCCGAGTATTTCCGGAAAGGAGCTGAATACCTTTTTGTATAGACTGAGATTACATATTGGGGGTTGGGGGCAGGACACAGGCAGGCGCCACAGATATTTCAGATAGGCTGATCATGTGGGGTAAGACTGAGAGTTACATAAAAAGAGGATGGGAGATCAGGACCCAGCAGCACAGAGTAATTTCAGGAAGGACTTTTTTTGAAAACATAGTGGGGTATACTGAGAGTTACATAGGGGGTGTATGCAGGACCCAGCGCACAGTATTTCATAGGGACTGATCATGGTGGGGTCATAGACTGAGAGTTACATAGATGGAGGGGCAGGACACGCAGCACAGAGTATTTCAGGAGAGAGCTGATCATGTGGGTATAGTACTGAGAGTTACATATGGAGGAGCAGGACCAGAAGCAAGAGTATTTCAGGAAGAGCTGATCATGTGGGGTATAGACCTGAGAAGTTACATAGTGGGGGGCAGGACACTCAGCATCACAGAGTATTTCAGGAACGAGGGACATGTCCATGTGGGGTATAAGACTGAGAGTTTTACCATAGTGGGGGGCAGTACACAGCATCACATGAGTATTTCCAGGAAGGAGCTATCAATTTGGGTGTATAGACTGGATTACATCGTTTAAAGGGCAGGACCAGCAAGCACAGAGTTGTTCAGGAGAGGAAGCATGAGCATGGGGATCGACTGAAGAGTTTACATATTGGAAAAAAGGGGCAGGAACACAGCAGACCGGATTTTTTCCAGGAGAGGAGCTGATCATGTGGGTGTTAATAGACTGAGAGTTCCATAGTGGGGGAGCAAGACACAGCAGCACAGATATTTCAAGGATAGGACTAAGAAATCATAGTGGAAGTAATAGACTGAGAAGTTACAATAGGGGGAGGCAACACAGCAGCACAGAGTATTTCAAGGAGAGGACGGATCATCGTTGGGGTATAGACGGAGAGTTACAAGTGGGGGCGAGGACACAGCAGCAACACAGAGTATTTTCAGGAGAGGATCTGATCCTGTGGGGTATCGCTGGAGAGTTACATATTGGAAGGGCAGACAGCAGCACAGATTATTTCAGGAGAGAGGCTGACATGTGGGTATAGACTAAGTTGACATAGTGGAGGTAGCAGACTCCCAGCAGACAATCCGATAATTTCAGAAGAGGAGCTATCATGTGGGGTAGAGACTAAGTTACATAGTGGGGGGGGCAGGACAACCAGCATCACAGAGTATTTCAGTATGATTAGCTTCTCATGTGGGGGTTATAGACTGAGATTACATAGTGAGGGACAGGACCCAGCAGCACAATATTTCATGAGAGGAGCTCAATCATTGGAGTAGTAGTAGGACTTAGAGTTACATAGTGGGGACAGGATCACGAGCAGCACAGAGATTTCAGGAGAGGAGTCTGATCATGTGTGGGTAATGACTGAGAGTTCCATAATGGGGAGTACAGGAACACGAGCATCACAGAATATTTCAGTAAGCTGTCGTGATTAGAACTATTGGTATAGACTGAGTTTACCTAGTGGGGAGCAGAGACACAGCAGCACAGATTTATTTCAGGAGAGAGATCTGAATCATGTGGGGTATGGAATCTGAGAGTTACATATTTGGGGTAGGACAGTCCAGCGCACAGAGATTATCAAGGAGGAGTAAGATCATGTGGGTATAGACTGAGAGTAAATAAGGGGGGGCAGGAACACAGCAGCACAGAGTGATTTCAGGAGAGGAAGCTGATCATTTGGGTTAGACTGAGAGTTAACATAGTGTGGAGCAGGACACAGCAGCACAGAGTAGTTCAGGAGAGGAGCTATTCATGTGGGGGTATAGAACTGAGAGTTACATATGGGGGGAGCAGGACACAGAGCACAAGTATTTCAGGAGGGAGCTGATCATGTGGGTATAGACTGAGGTTATACATAGTGGGGGAGCGGCACAGCGCACACGAGTTATTTCAGGTAGAGAGCTGATCATGTGGGGGTATAGGATGAGCTTAATAGTGGGGGGGCCAGGACAACCACAGCAGAGATTCAGGCGAGGAGATGCTGACATGTGTTGTGGAGAGACTAGATTACATAGTGGGGATAGCAGACACAGCACACAGGAGTAGTTTCAGGGAAGGAGGAGCTGATCGATTGGTGGTATAGACTGGAAGTTAACATAGTGGGGGTTTGGCAGGACCACAGCCAGCACAGAGTATTTCAGGAGAGGTCGCGCTGATCAATGTGGGGTCTAGGACTGAGAGTTACATAGTGGGGGAGCACAGGACACACCAGCAGGCCTAAAGCTATTTCGGAGAGGTAGACTGATCATGTGGGTATATAGACTGAGAGTATCATAGTGGCGGGGAGCAGGACACAGCAGCACAGGGTATTCAGTGATAGGAGCTGATACATGTGGGGTGTATTAGGACTGAGCGTACATAGTGGGGAGCAGGCACAGTAGCACGAAGTTATTCCGGAGAGTAGCTTGTCATGTGGGGTATAGATGAGGGAGTCATAGTGGGGGAGCAGGACAAGAAGGCAGCACATGTATTTCAGGTGAGAGTGATCTACATGTGGGTAATAGACTGAGCAGTTACATATGGGAGGCAGGGACAACATCAGCACCGAGTTGTCAGAGGAGCGATCAGTGGTTATAGACGAGAGTTACATAGTGGGGGAGCAGGACACACGCAGCACAGAGTATTTCAGGAGAGGGACTGATCTGTGGGGTAAGACTGAATTACATAGTGGTGAGGGAAGCAGGACACAAGCAGCACAGAGTATTTCAGGAGAGGACGCTGTATCATGTGGGGTATAGACTGGAGTTAACTACGTGGGGGGCAGGACACACACACAGAGTATTCAGGAGTAGGGCTGAATCATGTTGGGGTTAAGAACTGAGAGTTACATAGTGGGGGAGCATGACCACAGCAAACACGAGTATTTCAGGAGAGGAGCTGATCATGTGGGGTATGAGATAGCAAGTTCATAGTGGGGAGCAGACACAGCAGCACAGAGTAGTGTCAGAGAGGAGTGATCATGTGGGGTGATAGCCTGAGAGTACATAGTGGGGTATCGAACAGCAGACAGAGTAATTTCAGATGAGGGAGCGATTCATGTGGGGTATAGACTGAGATTACATAGTGGGGAGCAGGACACAGCAGCACAGGGATATTCGGAGAGGAGCTGATCATGTGGGTGTATAGACTGAGAGTTACATAGTAGTGGGACAGGACACGAGCAGCAACAGAGTCATTTCGTTAGAGGTAGCTGTTCACTGTGGAAGATATAGACTGAGAGTTACCTAGGTGGGACAGGACACAGTAGCACAAGATATTTCAGGAGAGGAGCTGATCATTGGGGTATGACTAGAGAGTTTACTAGTGGGGGAACGAGGAACACAGCAGCACAGAGTATTCAGGGAGAGGAGATGATCATGTTGCGTATAGGGATGAGAGTTCCAGAGGTGGGGAGCAGGACACGCAGCACAGAGTAATTCAGGAGAGTAGGCTGCTCATGTGGTCAAGACTGAAGTTCAATAGTGGGGAGCAGGAACCAGCACAAGCGTTTCAGGAATGAGCTGATCATGTGCGGTATAGACTGGGTTACATAATGGGGAGCAGGACACAGCACACAGAGTAGTTTCGGAGAGGAGCTGATATATTGGGGTAGAGACTGAGAGTTACATAGGGGGGGGCCCGAGAACACACGCAGCACAGGATTTTCAGCGAGAGAGGCGATCATGTGGGGTATATAGGACGGAGTTGGACTAGGGTGGGGAGCAGGACATCACGCACCAGCAGCACAAGGCCAAGAAATAATTGCAGGAGAGGAGCTGATCATGGGGGGGGTAGAGACGGAGATTACAGAGTGGGGGGCAGGCAACAGCAGCACAAGTATTTCAGTAGAGAGCTTATCATGTGGGGAATAGACTAGAGAGTTACATAGGTGGGAGCAGGACACAGCAGCACGAGTATTTCAGGGAGGAGCGATCATCAGTGGGGTATAGACTAAGAGTTACAAGATGGGGGAGAGGACCAGCAGCACAGAGTCTTTCAGGAGAGAGCTGACGATGTTGGGGGTATAGACTGAGAGTTACAATCGTTGGGGCAGAAACACAGCAGCACAGAGTATTTCAGAGAGGAGCTGATCATGTGGGTATAGACTGAAGTTACATATGGAGGAGCTGGACAACACAGCAAGCCTATATTTCAAGGAGAGGAGCTATCATGTGGGGTATAACTGAGAGTTACTAGTGGGCGGGGTCCGACACAGCAGCACTAAGTATTGTCAGGAGAGGATCTGATCATGTGGGGTATAGACAGGTTACATAGTGGGGGCAGACACGCATCACAGAGTATTTCAGGAGAGGGACTGATCATGTGGGTAAGACTGATAGTTTACATAGTGTTGGGGAGCATGACACCGCAGCCCATAGTATTTCAGGTGAGAGGGGGCTGGATCAGTGGGGTCTCAACTGAGAGTTGCATGTGGAGTAGCAAGACACAGCACACAGGTATTTCAGAAGAGGAGCTGATCAATGGGGGATACTAGAGTTCTAGTGGGGCAGGATCCCATGCACAGAGTATTTCAGGAAGGAGCTGATCATGTGGGTATAACTGATAGTTCACCTAGTGTAGAGCCGACACAAGCACACGAGCTTTCAGGGAGAAGCTTGTCATGTGGGGTATGACAGAGTATACAATAGTGAGGAGCAGAACCAACAGCCCAACAGATATATTTCAGGATGAGGAGCTGAATCATGTGGGTATATGACTCTTGTGGGTGGAGAGTTACATAGTGGGGAGCAGCACACAACAGCACCGAGTATTCAGGAAGGAGCTGATCAGTTGGGTATAGACTGATAAGTTTCCATATTGGAAAGACAAACACGCAGCCCAGATAAGTTTCAGAGGATTAGACCCTGATCATGGGGTAGAGAACTGAATTGCATCGTGGAGGAGCAGACCAGCAGCCAGCGTATTTTTGCAGGAGAAAGAGCTGATCAGTGGGGTAGAGACTGAGAGTTACATAGTGGGTGAGCAGACAACAGCACACGAGAATAATTCATGAGAGGAGCTGATCATGTGGGGTAGAGCCTGAGATTACATAAGGGGGGAGCAGGGACACAGCAGCACAGAGTATTTCAGGAGAGCGCTGATCATGTGGGGTATAGTGAGAATTAACATGTGGGGGGGGCAGGACACAGCAGCACAGATTATTCATGGGATGAGCTGATCATGTGGGTATAACATGAGAGTTAACATAGTGGGGAGCAGGACCCAGCAGCACAGAGTATTGTCAGGAGAGAGCTGATCGATGTGGGGTTAGACTGGAGGTACATAGTGGGGAGCATGACCCAGCAGCACGGAGTATTCAGAGGAGGAGCTGATCAATATGGGGGTATAGACTGAAGTTAACATAGTGGGGGAGCATGACACAGGCAGCACAGGAGTATTTCAGAGAGAGAGCTGTCCAGTTGGGGGTATCGACTGAAGGAGTTACTAGTGCAGACCAGACACAGCAGCACAGAGTATTTCAGGAGAGGAGCTGATCAGTGGAGGTAAGAACCTGATAGTTACATAGTGGAAGGAGCCAAAACAAAGACACAGCATCACAGAGATTCAGAGAGGAGCTATCCTGTGGGGGTAATGAATGACTGAAGAGTACATAGTGGAGTGAGCAGACACAGCAGCACAGAGTATCTCAGAGAGGACGGATCATTTGGGGGTATAGACTCTGAGATATACATGTGGGGAGCCGGACACAGCGCACAGAGTATTTCAGGAAGGGAGCTGAATCATGTGGGGGTATAGACATTAGAGTTACATAGAATGGAAGGAGCAGGACAACATCAGCACAGAGAGTAATTTCAGAGCATGATCTGATCATTAAGGGATTATAGAGACACAGTAGCCAATATTCACAGTGTCTCACAGCAGCCAATAGTCACAGTGCCCACCACAGTAGCCAATATTCATAGTGTCTCACAGCCAATAGTCACAGTGCCCTTCACAGTAGCCAATATTCACAGTGTCTCACAGCAGCCAATAGTCACAGTGCCCCTCATAGTAGCCAATATTCACAGTGTCTCACAGTAGCCAATATTCACAGTGCTCCTCACAGTATCCAATAGTCACAGTGTCTCACAGCAGCCAATAGTCACAGTGTCTCACAGCAGCCAATAGTCACAGTGCCCACTACAGTAGCCAATATTCACAGTGTCTCACAGTAGCTAATAGTCACAGTGCCCACCACAGTAGCCAATATTCATAGTGTCTCACAGATAATAGTCACAGTTTCTCACAGTAGCCAATATTCACAGTGTCTCACAGCAGCCAATAGTCACAGTGCCCACTACAGTAGCCAATATTCATAGTGTCTCACAGATAATAGTCACAGTGTCTCACAGTAGCCAATATTCACAGTGTCTCACAGCCAATAGTCACAGTGCCCACTACAGTAGCCAATATTTAGTGTCTCACAGCAGCCAATAGTCACAGTGCCCACCACAGTAGCCAATATTCATAGTGTCTCACAGCCAATAGTCACAGTGTCTCACAGTAGCCAATATTCACAGTGTCTCACAGCAGCCAATAGTCACAGTGCCCACCACAGTAGCCAATATTCATAGTGTCTCACAGCCAATAGTCACAGTGCCCTTCACAGTAGCCAATATTCAGTGTCTCACAGCCAATAGTCACAGTGCCCTTCACAGTAGCCAATATTCACAGTGTCTCACAGAAGCCAATAGTCACAGTGCCCCTCATAGTAGCCAATATTCACAGTGTCTCACAGTAGCCAATAGTCACAGTGCTCCTCACAGTATCCAATAGTCACAGTGTCTCACAGTAGCCAATATTCACAGTGTCTCACAGCAGCCAATAGTCACAGTGTCTCACAGTAGCCAATATTCACAGTGTCTCACAGTAGCTAATAGTCACAGTGCCCACCACAGTAGCCAATATTCATAGTGTCTCACAGATAATAGTCACAGTGTCTCAGAGTAGCCAATATTCACAGTGTCTCACAGTAGCTAATAGTCAGTGTCTCACAGTAGCCAATATTCACAGTGTCTCACAGCAGCCAATAGTCACAGTGCCCACTACAGTAGCCAATATTCAGTGTCTCACAGCAGCCAATAGTCACAGTGCCCACCACAGTAGCCAATATTCATAGTGTCTCACAGCCAATAGTCACAGTGCCCTTCACAGTAGCCAATATTCACAGTGTCTCACAGTAGCCAATAATCACAGTGCCCTTAAAAGTAGCCAATATTCACAGTGTCTCACAGTAGCCAACAGTCACAGTGCCCCTCATAGTAGCCAATATTCACAGTGTCTCACAGTAGCCAATAGTCACAGTGCTCCTCACAGTATCCAATAGTCACAGTGTCTCACAGTAGCCAATAGTCAAAGTGCCCCCACAGTATCCAATAGTCACAGTGTCCCCCACAGTAGCCAAGTTACAGCCCTTAGTGTCCCTCACAATTCTATTCTGCACCATCTATAGCTTGGACAGCAATGACTCCAGGGAGCTTAAGCCTCTCTCCAATCCACTGCAATAGGCCCAGTATAGATTCTCCAGTACAGCAGCCATGACTTCCAGTCCGACTATTATCATATTTCTGGAAAAGCTGGGTGGCAGCTTATTACTCAGAGTCCTTTTCCCTGCAGATGACCACCAACCACTCGGTGCTGGACAGTTTAGTCTCTGCTGTGGCTGTGAAGATGAGCTCGGCCAAAGTGTGGAGAAGAATCCTGGAGATCGGAGCCCTGACAATAGCCACATGTATTAGTTATGTCTCCATTTTCTACATTCTGATGACAAACATTACCAAGGAGAGGGAGGACCTCAGAGAAATTATGAGAATGATGGGACTCAAGGACTCGGCATACTGGTGAGATACATTGTATACATGAATCTATGACACTGGGAATGGTGGATGGTACCTGAACCGACAGTGACAGAGTAAGGAGCAGGACCCAGCAGCACAGAGTATTTCAGGAGAGGAGCTGATCATGTGGGGTATAGACTGAGAGTTACATAGTGGGGGAGCAGGACACAGCAGCACAGAGTATTTCAGGAGAGGAGCTGATCATGTGGGGTATAGACTGAGAGTTACATAGTGGGGAGCAGGACACAGCAGCACAGAGTATTTCAGGAGAGGAGCTGATTTCGCGTTCCGGGGGGTAGAACAAAAGGAGTGGCGGGGCTCCGTTTCTGTCCTGGTGCCACCCGGAGTGAGTCGGCGCGATAATCCTCTCCCCGGGTGCTTCCGCAGTTCTGTTGAATTCTGGGGATGGACCCCCCGGGGGTGCAAGAGGCAGTTCCGTGGGGTGATTCAGGGGTTGCGGGGGCTTTGGGTTTTGCTGGGGACTTACTGGGGATGAACCTACGGGGGTGCGGGATGTCTGAGGACATTAACCCCGGGGGTGCAGGCAGTTCCGGTGGTTGATCAGGGGTGCACGAGCCTCGGTGTTGTGCATTGAGTGATCAGGGTGATGACCCCGGGGGGGTGCGGGTTGGTCTCGGGATGAGCTCTGGGTGCAGGCCGCCTACCAGGGGGGGAACATTCAGGGTGTGCGGGGTGTCTGGGGATGGCCCCCGGGGGTGCAGGCAGTTCCGGGAGGTAGATCAATGGGGTGCTGGGCTTTAGGGGTTGTGCTGGGGGTGAGGCTTAGGATGACCTCCGGGTTGTGCGGGGTGTCTAGGTGAGCTCGTGGGGTCAGCAGTGCGGTCCGGAGGTTGATCAGGGGGTGCGGGGGCTTTGGGGTTGTGGCGGATCGGTGATCGGTAGATGACCTCCGGGTGTGCGGGTGTCTGGGGATGACCCCCGGGGGTGCAGGCAGTTCCGGGGGGTTGATCAGGGGGTGCGGGGGCTTTGGGGTTGTGCGGGTGATCGGGCGGACCTCCGGAGTGTGCGGGCGTGTCTGAGGTGAGCCCGGGGGGTGCAAGAGGCGGTTCCCCGGTAGGGTTGCAGGGGGTGCGGGGGCTTTGGGGTTGTGCGGGTGATCGGGGATGACCCCCGGGGGTGCGGGGTGTCTGAGGGTGAGCTTGGGGGGTGCAGGCGGTTCTGGGGGGTTGATCAGGGGGTGCGGGGGCCCCGGGGATGACCTCCGGGTGTGCGGGGTGTCTGGGGTGAGCTCGGGGGGTGCAGGGGGTTCCCGGGGATGAATTGGGAGGTGGGATGTTCTCAGGTTTAGATTCAGGGGTGCCGGGGCTTTGGGGTTAGTGCAGCCGTGGATCTGAAGATGACCTGTCTCAGGGGTGCGACCGGGTGTCTGGGGCATGACTCGGTTGTGCAAGGGGGTTTCCCGGGGGAGAGCAGGGGGTGGCAGTGCTTTGGGTTGTGCGGTGGATCGGGGATGATCCCCGGTGGGCAGGCGTTCCGGGGGTATCAGGGGGGGCACGGTGCGGGTGTCTGGGTATGATCCCCGGGGGGTGCAAGGCTGTTCCGGGAGGGAGTTGTATCATAGGGATTGTGCTGGGTAATTTGCGGGGCCCCGGGATGACCTCCCGGGTGTTCGGGGTGTCAGGGTTGACTCGGGGGGAGTTCGGGTGTTCCCGCTTGGGAGGTGCTGGGGTTTAGGGGTAGATCAGGGGGTTGCATGGGGGCTGTTGTGGTGTGCGGGTTGGTCGTGATATCGGGAATGACCCCCGTGGGGAGGCGGTTCCGTGGGGGTGATCAGGGTGTGCCGGCTGGCTTTGGGGTTGTGCGGGTATCGGGATGATCCCCCGGCTAAAGGCAAGGGGTGCTCAAAGGGGGTTGCCCGGCGGTTCCGGGGGTTGGATCAAGGGGGTGCGGGGTGATCGAGGGAACCCCCCCGTGGTGCAGGCGGTTCCGGGGGGTTGATCAGGGTGTGCGGGGGCTTTGGGGTTGTGCGGGTGATCGGGGATGACCCCCGGGGGTGCAGGCGGTTCCGAGGGTTGATCAGGGGGTGCGGGGGCTTTGGGGTTGTGCGGGGGTGATCGTGATCCTCCGGGGAGTGATCGTGGGTTCGGGTGCCCCTGGATGACACTTCTCTTGTGCAGGGTTAAGATGTTGTGGAGGTGAGCTCAGTTGTAGCTGTGGGTCGCCCGGGCGTCCTCCTCACCCTGCATGCTGCTGACCGCGGCTTTGCTGCTGTCGCCTGCGTTGCTGTCTGCCGTGCCGATAGCCGGCCCCTCTCCTCCTCCTCTCCCTCCCGCCGTTCCACCAGCCTCCTTTTGCTGAGAATTGACTCGCCATTGTCTTAAGTATTAGATTCCAGATGAAGGCTGCAATGCAGCAACCCCCACCGCCCCGCCCCCTCCCACAATGCCTCCACTATCACTCTCCTCTGCCCTCAACTCTGACGACTTCGCGCCCGGCCCAGCGTGACTTCACCCGCGCGCTGCCATTGCGCCGGGAGATCGCCGCAGACCTCTTTGTCGCACAGGCCCATAGATGCCGCAGGACCTCTTATACACAAGCCCAGAACTGCCACAAAAAGTCTTCTATAGAGGCCCAGAACCACTGCAGAGCTCCTAGTATACAGGCCCAGAATCTCCTCAGAACCTCTAATACACAGACCCAGAGCTGCCACAGAACCTCTTGTACACAGGCCCATAGCTGCCGCAGAACCTCTTCTATACAGGCCCAGAACCGCCGCAGAACCTCTTATATACAGACCTGAAGCCGCTGCGGAACCTCTTCTATACAGGCCCAGAACTATTGCAGAACCTCTTATATACAGACCTGAAGCCGCTGCGGAACCTCTTATACACAGGCCCAGAACTACTGCAGAACCTCTTCTATAAAGGCCCTAGACTGCTGTGGAACCTCTTATACACAGGCCCAGAACTGCCGCAAAAACTCTCCTATAGAGGCCCAGAACTGCTGCAGAGCTTCTAATACAGAGGCCCAGAACCGCCGCAGAACCTCTTCTATAAGGCCCCCGTCAACCCGCCGCAGAACTGAAACCTCTTGCCCACACAGACCCCCCCCACTACCAAGACGCTGGGCACATAGACACCCTCGCCCCTTGACGACCCCGCCTGTCTCCACCCGCACTCACCACCCCCATAATCAGACCTAGCGATGCCGCCGCAGACCTCTTATACCAACAGGCCCAGAACTGAAGCCCACAACACGTCTTCTATAGAGACCTTCATAGACCACTCAGTCTCTCCTATAACATTCCCAGAATCTCCTCAGAACCTTTAATATACAGGCCCAGAGCTGCCACAGAACCTCTTATACACAGACCCAGAGCTGCTGCAGAACCTCTTCTATACAGACCTAGAACTGTTGCAGAACCTTTTATATACAGGCCCAGAGCCATCACAGAACCTCTTATATACAGACCTAAAGCCGCCGCTGAACCTCTTCAATACAGGCCCAGAACTACTGTAGAACCTCTTTTATAAAGTCCCAGAGCTGCCATAAAACCTCTTATTTATGCGACCAAAGGTTCCACAGAACCTCTTTTATAAAGGCCCCAGAAGCTGCGGAACCTCTTATACACAGGCCCAGAACTGCTGCAAAAACTCTTCTATAGAGGCCCAGAACTGCTGCAGAACCTCTAATATACAGTCCCAGAACTGCTGCAGAACCTCTAATATACAGTCCCAGAACTGCTGCAGAACCTCTTATACACATCCCAAACTTGCTGCAGACCTCTAATATACAGTCCCAGAACTGCTCAGACCTCTAATATACAGTCCCAGAATCGCAGCAGAACCTCTAATATACAGTCCCAGAACTGCTGCAGAACCTCTAATATACAGTCCCAGAACTGCTGCAGAACCTCTAATATACAGTCCCAGAACTGCTTGCTCTCCGAACCTCTTAACCAACAGGCCCCAGAACTGCTGCAGAACCTCTAATATACAGTCCCAGAACTGCTGCAGAACCTCTAATATACAGTCCCAGAATCGCCACAGAACCTCTTCTATACAGGCCCAGAACTGCTGCAGAACCTCTAATAGACAGTCCCAGAACTGCTGCAGAACCTCTAATATACAGTCCCAGAACTGCTGCAGAACCTCTAATATACAGTCCCAGAATCGCAGCAGAACCTCTAATATACAGTCCCAGAACTGCTGCAGAACCTCTAATTACAGTCCCAGAAACGCCACAAACCGCTGCTTATAACAGGCCCAGAACGCCTGCAAAACGTCTAATATACCGTCCCAAATCGCCAAAGCCAGAACCTCTAATATACAGTCCCAGAATCGCAGCAGAACCTCTAATATACAGTCCCAGAACTGCTGCAGAACCTCTAATATACAGTCCCAGAACCGCCACAGAACCTCTTCTATACAAGCCCAGAACCGCCGCAGAACCTCTTCTACACAGGCCCAGAACCGCCACAGAACCTCTTCTACACAGGCCCAGAACCGCCACAGAACCTCTTCTACACAGGCCCAGAACTGCAGCAGAACTTAATGTGCAGCTGAAGTTCTGTATAGAGAATGTCCTGCCCCCTGCTGGTAGCAGAGCACATTGCAGCTGCAGGGTATGTAATATCCCAGGGGCACATCCCGCACCCTGTGGAGCACCTATAATCCCACCCCGATCCCCTGCTGACAATGTGAGGGGTGTCCAGAGCCCCCCGGCAGGGGGTAGGTGCATGAGGGTCAGTCCGGGGCTCGGTGACTCCGTCTATACTGAGGAGTCACCGATACTCCCCGCATGTTCCCTTGTGCTGTCAGAAGTTTTTCACCCAATGACTCCAGATGATGATATTTTCCCTCTGACTCACAGAAAAGTCAGACGCCATTCACTTATCGTATCACAGACGCGCGGCAAGAGAAAAGACTGATGTAACCCATCTACTAACGACCAGAGACGAGTCCAACGCCATAACGGATCACACAGGACCCGCACAAGAAAAACGAGGAGAGTTAGGAGCCACGGGAGACACCAACACGTGGCCCCGCAGACCTGGGGATGGATTTATTTTCTAGAAATTTGCAGAAATTCATAATTTAACCTCAAAATTTCTGCTCAGATTAAATAGTTACAGCTCAGCCATCAGTGTGACCGAGCCTTACACCCCATATATACCCATAGATACTGTACTCTAATAATATACTCCAGCCCCCTATGTACAGATATCACTACTATAATACTGCCCCCTATGTACAGAATACTATCACTACTATAATACTGCCCCCTATGTACAGGAAATAACTACGATAATACTGCCCCTATGTACAGAATATAACTACTCCTAAGTACGGTGCCCCTATGTACAGATATAACTACTATAATACTGCCCCCTATGTACAAGAATATATACTACTATAATACTGCCAAGCGCCCCTATGTACAGAATAACTACTAGAAACTAGCCGCCCCTATGTACAAGAACATAACTACCTATATACTGCCCCCTATGTACAGAATATAACTACTATAATACTGCCCCTATGTACAAAATATAACTACTATATACTGGCCCCTATGTACAAGAATATAACACTATAATACTACTGCCCCCTATGTACAAAATAAACTACTATAATACTCTGCCCCTTGTACAAGAATATAACTAACTTATAATACTGCCCCTGCCCCCTATGTACACAGAATTAATCTACTATAATACTGCCCCTATGTACAGGATATAACTCTATAATACTGCCCCCTATTATACAGGAATATAACTACTATAATACTGCCCCCTATGTACAGGATATAACTACTATAATACTGCCCACCCTATGTACAGAATATAACTACTATAAATACTGCCCCTATGTACAAGAATATAACTTACACTAATCCCCTATGTAGGATAAAACTCTCCTCTCCTCCTCCCCTCCTCCCCTCTCTCCCCCCCCCCCCCCCCCCCCCTCCCTCTACCCCCTCCCCCTCCTCCTCCTCCCCCGTAACACCACCACACACCCCTACCTATCCCCCCACCACACCTACCCCTCTCTACCCCACATAATCCTCACACCCCCCCAACCTTAACCTCCATCCCAACATACCTACCCCGCCGCCTCCCCCAGTCTCACCTCAACCACCCTCTACAAGCCTTCTATCACCCTAGAACGCACCCCCCAACAAATCCACTCCAACCACCTCTACACCCCTACCTCCCCTCCTCCACTCCAGATACAATCACCCGTCCCTATCCACACCTCCAACACTCGAAGCTAATAAAACACCTACCAGCCATCTACCCTACCTACCCAAACCCACTCACCCTAATCAAAAAGTTAATCAATTATCCCCCCCCCCTAACCAACAAGTAAACCTCACTACAAATAAATCCCTCCTACCCCATACATCAGCTCCCCTTTCCTCGTCCCCAAACACAAAAAATCCCCCCCCCTACCCATCCCAAGCTCCACCTCCACATAGACACAACCCTTCCACAACCCATCCCTCGCCCATATAACATACACACATCACCCCACATAGTCCCCCAAACTCCGCTCCTACCCACTACCAACTCCAATAAACTAATACCCCCCACAAACCAATTATCCCGCGGCTCCACCACCGTAAAGACCCAATCCATCCAAAAGTCCCTAACCCCCTCTACATCTCAAACAACACGCACATCACCAGAAACAAAAACCAAACCACCACCTTACACCCTCTCGTCACAACTACCCCCTCACCCACCACTCATAAAAAAATAATTAAAATAAACAAATATAAAAAATAAAACACAAAAAAAAAAAAAAATAATAATAAAAATAAAAACAATTTAATAAAACAATAAAGGCTTCTAAAACTACCATATCAATCCAAAAAAACCACAACTAACAAAAATAACGATCAAAAATCACCATTATCCGTAGAGTCATCTACAAGTAAAACAACAACTCCAAATACCTCCACCAACGCCGAGCTCTCTCATCCACTATCACCAACACCCCAACAACTACAACAACAAAATCTGATAACTATAAACCTAGCGACTCCCCCCAACAAAAACAACTAAAAAATAAAGAAAATACCTAACCCAAATCCCACCTAACTACACCGCCCTACCATAATATACACTAAACCCAAAAACGAATCCTAACAAAGCACACCCACCCCCCCACCATCCCACCTCACCCCAACAACTACCCCACCACACCCACACTACCCCACACAAATACACAAATAGCAACGACAACTCCACCGAAAATCCGCCCCCCCTTTCCCATAAAATACCTCAATCCCCAACCCATCCATCCCTCCCTACTCATCACCTACTCACGCCCTCCCGGTTTGAGCATATACGTCGAGGTGGCTAAATAATCTCCAATCCCACACCCTCACACCACACACTACGACCTCCCCCTACACACCCCCGGCAATATCCAACTAAACAACCATCAACAAACAACTATACAATCTCACTCAACCCAAACCCTACCCCTAACTCACCACCATCCCCCTGGCCCCATCACTACCCCCACCCACCCAAGCCAACCCCCTCACACTAACACCAGAATCTCCTACACCAACGCCCAAAAATACCGCAAGATTGTCTACTAAATCAATAACGAACAAACAGACGAAACCACATGACTCGCGCCCATTCCCCCAGCACCCCACTCCCATACTAATCCACCTCAATCCCATACCAAATCTATAACAAAACAACAAAGATATCCCCCACCCATCCACAACAAATACCCATACTTTTAACAAGGCAAAAATCAAACAATTTAGAATTAAACTCATAATACAAACGTAATTAACTGTAATATAAAAAAATAAAAATAAAAATAATGCACCACAACAAGAGAAAATGACAAACCCAAAAAACACAATCAAGAAAACAGAACGAACAAAAAACAACCAATCTAGACGAAATAACACCCTATACTATAATACTGCCCCCTATGTAGTCAGGGATACAACTACTATAATAACCGATCCCAAATAACCCCAAATGACCTAGTCCCCCTAGTACAAAGGAAATAACTACTATAATACCGCCCCCTATGTACAGGAATATGAACCTAATATAATACCATACCGCCACCGCAGATGTACGTCTCTAATTCTACTATATTACTGGCGCCGCGCCGATGTGCAGGGATATAACACTACTATAAACATCGCCCCCCTATGTGCAGGGATATAACTACCAAATAAATACCGACAAACCGCCGCCCACAAGTTAACAGGATATAGCCACTCCATCATACTGCCCCCTATGTATACAGGAATATAACTACTTATATACTGCCCCTATGTCAGAATATACTACTATACTACTGCCCCTTATGTCCATAAGGATAATAACTACTATAATACTGCCTAAGGCCACTATGTACACAAGAATATAACACTATAATACTGTCCCCTATGTCCTAGATATAACTACTTATAATACTGCCCCCTAGTACAGAAGATCAACTACTATAAGACTGCCTCCTATGTACCGATATACCTACTAAAATACTGCCCCACGATCGTACAGAATATAAACACATAATACTGTCCCCATGTACATAGACAATGATGAACTACTTCATACTGCCTACCCTATGGATCCCAGATTTACTACTGATCTCACTGCCCCCTATGTACAGGAATATAACTATATCATACTGATGCCTCCCCCCTATTACAGGAAGCTAACACTTATCATACTGCCCCCTATGTACAGGAATATAACACTATAATAACTGCCCCCTATTTACCCGAATATAACTACATAATACTGCCCCTATGTACAGGAAGATAACTACTATAATATGGCCCCTATGTACAGGAAAATCTGCTATATACTGCCTCCCTATGTACAGACGCACACAACACACGGATCATACAAGAAATAATTTGTACACTATAGTTGCGCAAATAAATCTGGTATCCTCACACTGGATGTTTACTCTTTCCATGTATTCCTGCGCCCAGTCTAGTGCTTATCTCCAGGATCGTTATAGTAGTTTTAATGTTGTCCCTCTACACATAGTCAATGCATTCTGGATATGGTGTCCTCATGACCCGACAGGATTATTGTAGTGGTTCTCTCACATGCATGATGCACTAGCCTTCCATCGCTATAGAGTTCTGTCAGGGGATGACATATCCCCCGCCCCTTTAGGACATTTGTCCCTATATATAATGTACCAAACGCCTGGCTCTCGGTGGAGTCTCGATAAGCCGCCATCTAAAGGATAGGTGAAGATTCCACACTCGTCTAAGAGTAGCCACCATCATGATCATGTCCGGACATAATAGGCACCACCGAGGTGGGCTTGTAAATAGCAAGAAAATACCTTCTCATATTTTCCGACGTCAAGCACACAAAATCTGTGAGCCGGGGGGATCGGAGGTGACCTGGACAGAATGAAGAAATGTTTTATCATAACTATGCCAACCATGGGACTCAATCTTGGATATGAGGACTCTAATAGAACTGGGTAGGACTCCCTTGGAGAGAGTTTAGGTTTTTGGAACCTGGTAGTTTTGATGGTAGGTCCCATTAAGCACTGGGGGCAATGGGAGACCCAAAATAAGAGGTTGGTCTCAATGATAACACTTTGTTAAAGATTTGGATCTCTCAATGGAACCTTCAGTTTACCACTGGTGAAGTTGATCCATGCCATATCAGGTGAGGACGCAAGAGGCAATACCCTCTACATGCAGGTCTCGTATCATTTTATCGATGAGCCCACCAAACGAGAAGCCACCATATGGCATGGTCCTCAAATGACAACAGCACCCTCTTCAGCTGCTAACTCTGACCAACTCCCATAAGTGACCCTACCTGCACCACACTTTTTCAAGGTTTTAATCCTGAGGCCTCAGACCCATGATCCATTTAGCTGGGTCAGTGTCTTATCCCACCGTTAAACGGACAAACGACTTTTCGGCAAGATCTACAACGTAAAAAAATACAATGGAAATAACCCTAATGATCATCAGGAACCCTCTCCATGCTACACTAGTCATCTGACAACTCAAAAACACCACGAGGATTGTCCAGATCTGCCCTAAAGAGGACAACAGTCCGGCCAAAGGCTCCACCATTTTCAGAACCTTCTTAAGGTTCATTAGAGGAATACTCTATGTGACAAAATAGTGATTTGTGATAACGAATACCAACTCTATACCCCCCCCCCCCCCATGGAGGTTACCATCATGTTTCGTCTTCAATACCTTTAGGGCTGTTCTTGTCCTCATTTGGGTTCTTCCCTGTTTCATTCAAGAGCTCAGACTGAGATGCTTGTCCAGTGAGGAACGGATCTCTTTCCGATGACGCTAAAGTCGTAAAGTCATTAGAAGTAACCGACAAATGGGGCACGGAACTGAAGTGATAGGCGTAGGTGAATCTAGGAGTCACCACCATCTTCCAGTCAAACTGGTTAGGTCTCTGGCACTGGAACGGTTCAGCTTGGACTCCATTAACTGCTTCCTACTAAAGTTGTAGAACTCAGGTTTCCCCCAGATTGTGATGGACAGGGGTGTTCAGTTTTCTGATCTCGGCAGACCTTCTTTCAGAGAGGAAACTCGGATGTCTTGTACTTGACATTGAACCCCGGCTATGATGTCACTAAGTTGGAGAATGAACTAGGGTGGGGGCTCAGCAGCCACTGCCCACTCGTTCATGGCCACACTTTAGTAGTTCACAACAGGCTGTTTTTCCCTGTAGTATCCCATCCTCGTCTTGGTGTAGTTGTACTCCGGCGCAATGTCGGCATCTGGATAATTTCGCAATCACACCGAACGTTACATACATGTTCTTCCATTTCTTTATTTATGGGGGCTTTAACCGCATCTCAGCTTCTGTAAACCCAAAGATCATGGAAATTAACAAGAGTGATCACTGTCTTCTCACCGGCGTGGTTGGACTGGACCTTCAACCCAAGATTCTGCATGTAACTGTTCGCAAGCCATTGTGATGACGCTTCACTACATCATAGTCATAGAGCCTATGGGCAGGGTTCTCAGCATTTTATAGCTGTCACGCCCTGGCTAACAATTTAAGAAGAACCCCCACTCTATCAAGTGAAAAGTGGTCCATCCATTACTTGTGGTCAACCCTCGTACACAATCCCCACCCCCATATAGATTCTCCACCTATGCTGGCGGTACAATCACGTCCGTTTAAGTCGCTCTCTCCCTCAGTAGCTTTAAATCCTCGTCTACTCACAAATCTGTCTGTTACAGTTTATGACATGAGGAATCTGCATGCCCACCGAAAGCAACCCCTGGTGTTCAAAGAAAAAAGCGGCCTGGTACTAACCCGCTCAGCACAGTAGCTGTCTGAAGGTCATTCCCTGGACTCCTGATATCGACGTCTGGACCTGCGGCCCCTTGTTATTTTCCTTCAGAACACTGGATGCTCTCTTATATTCGCTTCCGGACCCTGAAGCTCTCTATTATTCTATGGTACGGGACCTGAGGCTGCTCTCTTCCATTCGCTAACCCACAAGGTCCGGGCTCTCTCCTTCTATTCACTCCGTTCCGGACCTGGGCTGGGCTCTTATAGTGTATGTACTGGACCTGGGCGCTTCTCTATTATATTCTGTCTCCCAGAGAGGACTTGCCCCTCATGTTCTCCTCCTTCCGGGACCGGAGCTGCGCTCTTATAGGCTGAGGTACGGGCCTGGGCTGCTCTCGTATATCTCTAGTACGGGACGGGGCTGGACTCTCTTATATTCGTCTGCTCGTCTGCTCTCGAGTAGGACTGCCCCGCATTTCTCCTTCCGACCGGGAGCTGGCTCTCGGAAGGCGCCTTAGCGCGGACTGGGCTGCTCCGGATATTCGAGGTACGAGACGGGGTGCGCGCTGTGCGTCTCTACCGAGATATGAGCGGCCGCTCATAGTCGCCGTCCTGAAACCGGAGCTGGCGCGAGAGGCGCCGGCAGGACCTGGGCTAGCGCGCGGAGTCGATGTAGGGACCGGGCGCTCGCGGCGTAGCGGCTCCCGAAGATAGCGGCCCCTCAGGGGCGCCGTCCGGGAACGGAGCTACCCTCGGCATTCGCCTTCCGGAACCGGGGGCGCGCGTCATTCTAGGGACGGACCTGGGCGGCGCGCTGAGTGCTGCGGCCCAGCAGTCGAGCCGGCCCGCATAGCGCCGGCCGGGACCGGAACGCTCGCTGAGAGCGCCTGTCGGACCGTGGCGGCTCTCGGAGTAGTCTAGGGAGGCACCTGGGCTGCTCGGCATGTAGGCTCCGGGTCCGCAAGGCCGGGGCGGCGCGCGTGCGATGCGCCGGCCTGGACCTCGGGGCTGCGCACCGTTAGGTCTCGGGCCAGACTAGGGCTGCGCAGCGTGATAGTCTCGGGCACAGGACCGGGGCGGCTCGCTGATATTAGCCACACCGGAGGACCGGGCTGCGATTTTTGTGTCTCACGCTTATCCTCCTTGGGGGGACCGGGGCGGGCTCTCACGATCTCCTTCCGGACCGGGCTGCCTCTCATATTCTACCTCCTGGGGAACGGGGCGTCCCGCTTACGGCTCCTTCGGACCGGTGACGCCGCGCTGAGGAAGGCGCCGGCCAGCTCCGGGGCTCCGCGCTGAGTTCGTCGGCCGGACCGGGGCGGCGCGCGCAGAGCGCCTTCCGGAACGGAGGCTGGCTCCCCTATATCTTCCTGCCAACGTGGCGCCTCGGTAGATTTGGGGGCCAGGACCTGGCGGCTCTCGTAGAGTCCGATCAGGACCTGGCTGCTCTCGGATAGTCGCGGGCCTGGACCTAGCTGCTCCTCGAGATGCTCCTGGGAGGCGACCTGAAGTGGCTCGCGTTAGATTCTCCTTCCAGGACGGGCGGCTCTCGCTCAGAGTCGCCTTGCAGGCCGGGCTGCGTCTCATCAAATTAGCCGGCCGGACCTGGGCGGCCGGCTTATAATTCCTCCTTCCTGGACCGGGCTCTTGGCGGCGAGGCGCCGGCCAGGACCGGGGGCGCGCCGGCGTGGCGCTGTCCCAGGACCGGGGCGGCTCGCCTGAATGCTCCGTCCGAGACCGGGGCGGGCGCTCTCGTAATGGTGGGGGCCGGTCCTGGCTGGCTCGCCTATGGCCGTCCGGACTGGGGGCGGCGCTTGTATTTCGCCGGCCGGCCGGGGGCGATCGTAGAGGCTCTGACTAGGACCGGGGCGGCCTCGCTGCGTCAGAGGCCTCGGCCCCAGGACCCGGGCGCGCGCGAGATAGTCGGCCTGTGCCAGGGGACCGGGGAGCGCGCGGCAGAGGGCGCCGTCGGTACCTGGGCAGCTCGCCGATTCCCCCCCCCCCGCGCGCGCCCCTCCAGCCGGTCACCGTAAGGCGGCCGCGCGTCAGAGGGGTCTCTGGCGGGAGTCTATAGTCCAGCGGCTACCTGAGAGTACGCCGTCCGATGCCGAGGCTTACGCCCGGGTAGGCGCCGGGCGGGATCTGGGCGGCTGTCGGCTTAGGCTCGGCGCAGAACCACGGGGCTGCGCTCGTAGGTTGTCGCCTTCCAAAGAACTGGGCGCTCTCGCCTCAAGATTACTCCTTGCCAGGACCTGGACGGCTCTCTTAATGCTCCGGGCCAGGACCTGAGCCGGCTCAAGGTAGAGTCTACGGAGAAGAAGTGGGCGCGCGCGCTGTAAATTCCGATGCGGTGTCCGACGACCTGGGCTGCCGCGCGTCATGTGCGCCGGGCCTGAAGCGGGGGGCGGGGCGGTCGTCGAAGGGCGCGGGCCAGGACCCGGGCGCTCGCTTATATTCCGCCTCCGAGACCGGGGCTGTTTCTCCACGAGATGTAATTTTTAACAGTCCTGGTCCTGGGCGTGCCTCTCTCATATTGTCCTTCCTCCTGGCATAGGAACGTGCTCCTCTTTATTCTCCTTGCGGAGCACCTGGCTGCTGTTGTATGTTCGCCCTCGGGATCATGGGGTGCTTCCTTTTTGCTCCTTCGGACCGGGGCTCTGATTGTGCTCCTATATTTGCTTCTTTCTGTCCAGGACCTTGGCTGCTCTCTTATATTCTCTGGCCAGGACCTGGGCTGCTCTCCTCTATTCTCCCGCCAGGACCTGGGCTGCTCTCCGCTATTCTCCCGCCAGGACTTGGGCTGCTCTCTTATATTCTCCTCTCCTGGACCTAGGTTGCTCTCTCATATTCTCCTTCCTGTACCTGGGCTGCTCTCTTATATTCTCCTTCCTGGACCTGGGTTGCTCTCTCATATTCTCCTTCCTGTACCTGGGCTGCTCTCTTATTCTCCTTCCAGGACCTGAGCTGCTCTCATATTCTCCTTCCTGTACCTGGGCTGCTCTCTCATATTCTCCTTCCTGTACCTGGCTGCTCTTCTCACTATTCTCCTTCCTGTAACCTTGGCTGCTTTCTCATGTTCTCCTTCCTGAACCTGGGCTGCTGTCTTCTATGCTCTGGCCAGGTCCTGGGCTGCTCTCTTTTATTCTCCTTGCGGGACCTGGGCTGCTGTTTAATATTGTCTGTCCAGGACCTGGGCTGGCTGTCTCTATTATTCCCTTTCTGTCCTGGGATCTGGGGCTTTCCTTATTTTCTCTCTTTCTGACCTGGGCCTTTCTCTCTTATTTTTTTCTGGTCCCGACCCTCTTGTCTGCTCTTCTGCTCTCTTAATTCTCTGCCTGGCCAGGACCTGACAGGCTGCTCTCTCCACATTCTCCCGCCATACCTTTGACTGCTCTCCTTATATTCTCCTGTCCGACCCGGGCTGGCTCATCTTATATTCTCTCTCTGGCCAGGACCTGGGCTGCTCTCTTATATTCTCCCGCCAGGACCTGGGTTGCTCTCTTATATTCTCCTTCCTGTACCTGGGCTGCTCTCTTATATTCTCCTTCCTGGACCGGGGTTGCTCTCTCATATTCTCCTTCCTGTACCTGGGCTGCTCTCTTATATTCTCCTTCCTGGACCTGAGTTGCTCTCTCATATTCTCCTTCCAGGACCTGGGCTGCTCCTTATTCCCGTTCCAGGACCTGGGCTGCTCTCTCATATTCTCCTTCCTGGACTTAGGCTGCTCCCTTATATTCTCATTCCTTAATCTGGGCTGCTTTCTTCTATTCTCTGGCCAGGACCTGGAGCTCCTCCTTAATATTCTCTATTCTCCTGCCAGGCCCAGGAAGCGCTCTCATATTTCTCCTTCCAGGCTCCTTCCTGTACCTGGGCTGCTCTCTCATATTCTCCTTCCTGTACCTGGGCTGCTCTCTCATATTCTCCTTCCTGTACCTGGGCTGCTCTCTCATATTCTCCTTGCTGAATCTGGGCTGCTTTCTCTTATTCTCTGTCCAGGACCTGGGCTGCTCTCTTATATTCTCCTTCCGAAGACTGGGCTGCTCTCACATATTCCTCGTCCAAGACCCCTGGGCCGCTCTGTTTATATTCTCATGTGAAGGACCTGGGCTGCTCGCACATATGCTTCTCTATCCAGGACCTTGGCTACTCTCATATTCTTTGCCCAGGACCTGGGCTACTCTCTTATATTCCCTTTCCAGGACCTGAGTGCTCTCTTATATTCTCTGTGAAGGACCTGGGCTGCTCTCTTATATTCTCTGTGAAGGACCTGGGCTGCTCTCTTATATTCTCTGTGAAGGACCTGGGCTGCTCTCTTACATTCTCCTTCCATGACCTGGCTCTTCTTCTTATATTTCCTGTCCAGGACCTGGGCTGCTCTCATATATTCTCCTTCCTGTGCCTGGGCTGCTCTCATATATTCTCTGTCCAGGACCTTTGTTGCTCTTTTATATTCTCTGTCCAGGACCTGGGCTGCTCTCTTATATTCTCTTGCCAGGACCCGGGCTGCTCTCTTCTATTCTCCTTCCAGGACCAGGGCTGCTCTCACATATTCTCCTTCCTGGACCTGGGTTGCTCTCTCATATTCTCCTTCCTGTACCTGGGCTGCTCTCATATTCTCCTTCCTGTACCTGGGCTGCTCTCTCATATTTTCCTTTCTGGACTTAGTCTGCTCCCTTATATTCTCCTTCCTGGGCCTGGGCTGCTCCCTTTTATTTTTATTCCTCCTTTCTCTGATCGGGTCTGGGCTGCTTGCTTCTACTCCTTCTAGTTCTCTGACCGAAGAATCCGCCTCGGGATGCTCTCCTAGGCTTCTTTTTTCTTTCTCTATTATTCGCGCCTCTCCAATATTCGCATTCCGCAGAATCTGCGGCGCTCTCCTCCAGATTAGACTCCTCGCTTCCTCGCAGTGACCGACTAGGCATAGAGCGTCCCCTACGTGCTTATGGATCCCTCTGTCCCAGGACCTGAGCTGCTCAATTATATTCTCTGTGAAAAATCTGGGCTGCCGCTTGAATTCTTTGTCGAGGACCTGGCTGCTCTCTCCTGTTCTCCTTCCTGAATCCTGGGCTGCTGTCTTCCTATGCTCTGGCCAGGACCTGGGCTGCTCTCCTTATAGTCTCCTTGCCGAGACCTGGGCTGTTCTCCTTATATTTTAAGTCTGGTCCTGGGCTGCCTACCCCTTCTCATATTGTCCTTCCTGGGCATATGATGCTCTCTTTTATTCTCCTTGCGGGACCTGGGCTGCTGTTTTATATTCTCCTTCTGGATTGGGGTGCTTCCTTAGTTTTCTCCTTCCTGACCTGGCTCTCTCTTATATTTTCTGTCCAGGACCTTGGCTGCTCTCTTATATTCTCTGGCCAGGACCTGGGCTGCTCTCCTCTATTTCCTCCTCCTCTATTCCTCTTCCTCGTCCCTCATTCTCCCGCCAGGACTGGGCTAGCCTCCTCTATCTCCCCTTCTCACATTCTCCCCGCCAGGACTTGGGCCTGCTCTCTCTTATATTCGCCTTCCGGAACCTAGGTTGCTCTCTCGCTCATATTCCTCCTTCCTGTACCTTGGCTTGCCTCTTATATTCTCCAATTCTCACTTCCTGTACCTGTGCCTGGGTTGGCTCCCCTCTCACCTCATATTCTCCTTCCTGTACCACAAGAACATGTGGCTCTCTCTTATTCTCCTTCCAGGACCTTAGCTGCTCTCTATTCTCCTATCCTTGTACCTGGGCTGCTCTCTCATATTCTCCTTCCTGTACCTGGGCTGCTTTCTCATATTCTCCTTCCTGTACCTGGGCTGCTTTCTCATATTCTCCTTCCTGTACCCATGCTGCTTTTCTCATGTTCTCCTCTCCATTCCCGAATTGGGCTGCTGTCTTCTATGCTCTTGGCGCAGGTCCCCTTGGGCTGCTCCTCCGTTTTCACCAGACTCGCTCCTCCCTTTTGCGGGACCTACCACTTACCACTGGGCTGGCGGTGTTAATATGGGGCGGATCCAGAGACCTGGGCGGGCTGTCTGAGAGTCGCCTTCTGTCTGGGAGCCTGGCGTGCTTCCATTATTTCTACGCTCCTTCCTGGACGTCGCGCGTAGAGGGGCGATCCAGGAACCTTGGCGGGGCTCTCGCATTAAATGCTCGGGCCAGAACTGGGCGGGTGCTCTCCGCTAGTCTCCCCGCCAGGACCGGACGGCTCTCTGAGATTTCCTGCTGGACCTGGGCTGCTCGCTCTAATATTCTCTGGCCAGGACCCGGGGCGCTTCGCCTTATATTCTCCCGCCAGAACCGGGTGCTCTCTATAGTCTTCCTCCTTCCTGTACCTGGGCTGGCGCTCTAGATTCTCCTCCGCCTGGACTGCCGGGTTGCTCTCCTCCTCTTCATTATGTGGCTCCTTCACTGTACCTCGGTGGGCTGCTCTCTTATATTCTATTCAGTCCTTCCTCATTATATTCCCCTACCATGGACCTGATTTGCTCCGCCATATCTCCTTCCAGACCTTGGGCGGCCTCTCCTATTATAGCTTTTCTCCTTCCAGGACCGGGCTGCTCTCTCACTCTCATATATCCTTCCTGGCTTAGGATGTGCTACTCTTATATTCTCATCTTAATCTGAGCTGCTTTCTTTCTTCTATTCCTCCTTCCGGCCAGCGACCACTTGTGTGCGTCCTACCTCTTAATATTCACTCTGGCCCAGTGCGACCTGATCTAGCTCTCATATTACTCCTTCAATTCCTCCGTCCTTGTACCTGGGATGCTCGCTCATATCCTCCTTCCTGTACCCCGTGGGCTGTGCTCCTCCCCTCATATCTCCTTACACCTGAAGTACCAGGCTGCTCTCTCATATTCCTCCCGTATCTGAATCTGGGCTGCTTTCTCTTATTCTCTGTCCAGGACCTGGGCTGCTCTCCTTTATTATATTCAATGCTCGCCTTCCGAGAACTCTCTTGCTGCTCTCACATATTCTCTGTCCAGGACCTTGCTCTCTTTTTACTATCTCTTTTGAAGGCCTCTGCGGTCTGCCATCATCACAATTCTTGGGTCAGCGACCCTTGGCACTACTCTCGATAATTCTTTGCCCAGACCCCCTGGGCTGCTCTCTTATATTCCCTTTCCAGGACCTGAGCTGCTCTCTTATATTCTCTGTGAAGGACCTGGGCTGCTCTCTTATATTCTCTGTGAAGGACCTGGGCTGCTCTCTTATAACTTCTCCCTTAGGAATGACCCTTGGGCTGCTCTCTTTACATTCTCCTTCCAGACCTGGGACTCGTTCTCTTATATTCCCTTTCGCAGACCTGGGCGTGCTCTCATATATTTCTCCTCTCCTGGCCTGTGGCTGCTCTCATATATTCTCTGTGTACCAGGACCCTTTGTTGCTCGTTATTGTTCCTCATAATTCTATTCTCTGGCCAGGACCTGGGCTCCTCTCTTATATTCTCTGTCCAGGACCTGGGCTGCTCTCTTATATTTGCTGTACAGGACCGGGGCTGCTCTCTTATATTCGCTGTCCAGGACCTGGCTGCTCTCTTATATGCGCTGTCCAGGACCTTTGTTGCTCTCTTATATTCTCCTCTGTCCAGGACCTTTGCTGCTCTCTTATAATCTGCTTCCAGGACCTGGGGTGCTCTCTTATATTCTCCTTCCAGGACCTTTGCTGCTCTCTTACTCTTTAAATCTCCCTTCGCCTTCCAGGACTTGGCTCTCGCTATAAATCTGCTTCCAGGACCTGGGGTGCTCTCTTATATTCTCCTTCCAGGACCTTTGCTGCGCTCTTATATTCTCCTTAGGTTTTAGGTATCTTATACAATGTATCTTTTCCGTTACATTTGAGGTAGAGTCCGGAATGACTGATGTTCCGCGGAGCCACTTCTGGGCAGTAGAGAAGATGTCACAGTCCTGACTGATGTCTACAATACTAAGACTATAGGTAGGGGCAGCGGTTCTGTCCTGCCCGACCCGCTATGGGCCATACAGAAGTAACTATTAACACTTTAACCTAACCCCTCATGACAAACAAAGAAAAGTAACGTTCACCCTCTCAACACATGACAGAGCATTGGCTATGAGGGACTGGGAGCAGATCATTGCTCGGGGTTACGGGTGCATGGCTGGGTGCCGCGGGGTTCAGGGGTCACTCTGACCCGGCATGTTGGGTGACGTCCAGGAGGTGCTGTGTGACACAACGGCTGCAATTGCAGGCGCAGGGTGTCCTTCCTCATCACAGCCCGCCCCCCCTACATGTCATGTGACCAGGCTCCGCCCACAATCTGAGCTGACACACTGAAACAACACAACCATGTGCAGCGCCCAGAGACCTCACCTCAAGCCCCTGGGCTCCCAGTGCTGAATCCGTGACATCCTCCTGCGCATAAGCTATTGCTCTCTTGTATCAGCCATCCATGGCATGTATAGCGCCTCAGCACGCACTAGTTCCTCTCGTTAGCAGCCGCCCTGCAGAAGTTAGGGAGCTACAAGCATTGTTCCGCTGTTTTAGCAGCCGCCCCTAGTAACAATTCCATCTATACACGATGACATATTAGCAACATTGTGCCATTCCTAAAGGGAAGGGGAATGTCGGTGTCCTTCCCACTATAGGAGTAGCAAGTAATTAGCATTTTTTGATTTTTAACCCATTGTTAGCCTGTTTTTGTGTAATTGATTATAAACTATTGCTCTCTGTTAGCAGCCGTTTATTGTTAAAGGGGCAGTCTCCGAGTGTGAATTATTGCCATGAGCACAGCGCCGCACAGTCTATAGTGGCCAAGCCTTGTGTCGCAGATCAGGACTGTTAAAGGTGCTGTCCCTGGCCTGAGTAGCTGCTGACCCCCCCAGAGACCACCTGGAACATCCCTTTAAGAATATCCTGTAGTGAGGACTGGACCATATATAGCGTTATACCTGCAAACATGACCCCCGGTTAAAGGGGTCCTCATGTTCCTAAATAATTTCAGCTGTTAAAGCTCCCATTATGATATCACTGGTGACAGGAAGGGACCAGTGATTGACTGCTTGCTGTCAGTGAATAGCAGCTGAGATTTCTCACTGCTGAAACTTTGTTACAATTACCTCCAGTCTAGAGAATCGTCTAGAAACATAACTACATGTCACCTGCACCGATACACTGTAACAAACTGAACGATCCTGCCAAGATGCTGTAGCAAGAGCAATTGTAACAAACACTCAGGCCGTGACATGTTTTCAAGATTGAAGTAATTTCACCTGTACAGAAGGGCAATGGTGAGGAAAGAAAGTGGCGAGTTTATCAGCGGAGTGGCAGGTATGGGTTAATACAGTGGGCAGAGTCTTTGGAGAGGTGGGTGGGGTTTTGGTGACAGAACAGGAAGCATTCTGACAATGGGAGTGACAGAATCTGCATAGAGTAGCAAAAAGACCCAGAGGCCATGGAGGGAGCGGATAGAGCCCCGGACCCCCACATGAAGCCCCCAACATTACCAGGACCCCAATATCAGCTCACACTATGGAGGATCTGCAATCTCATCATGTCCATGTTTTTTGCCCTGGCGGCTTATGTGCAGGTAACCCCGAGCATGCTGGAGCAGCGGATCTACACAGCAGCACCGAGTATTTCAGGAGAGGAGCTGATCATGTGGGGTATAGACTGAGAGTTACATAGTGGGGGAGCAGGACACAGCAGCACAGAGTATTTCAGGAGAGGAGCTGATCATGTGGGGTATAGACTGAGAGTTACATAGTGGGGGGGGCAGGGACACAGCCAGCACAGAGTATTTCAGGAGAGGAGCTGATCATGTGGGGTATAACTGAGATTACATAGTGGGGGAGCAGGACACAGCAGCACAGAGTATTTCAGGAGAGGAGCTGATCATGTGGGGTTAGACTGAGAGTTACATAGTGGGGGAGCAGGACACAGCAGCACAGAGATTTCAGGAGAGGAGCTGATCATGTGGGGTATAGACTGAGAGTTAATAGGTGGGGGGAGCAGACAAGCAGCACGAAGTATTTCAGGAGAGGAGCTGATCATGTGGGGTTAGACTGAGAGTTACATAGTGGGGAGCAAGACACAGCAGCACAGAGTATTTCACGGAGAGGAGCTGATCAGTGTGGGTATAGACTAGAGTTACATAGTGGGGGAGCAGGACACAGCAGCACAGGTATTTCAGAAAGGAGCTGATCATGTGGGTATAGACTAGAGTTACATAGTGGGGGAGACAGGACACAGCGCACAAGTATTTCGGAGAGGAGCTGATCATGTGGGGGTATAGACTGAGAGTTACATAGTGGGGGGGCAGACACAGCAGCACAGAGTATTTCAGGAGAGGAGCTGAATCATGGTGGTGGTATAGACTGAAGTTACATAGGTGGGGAGCAGGACACAGCAGCAAGAGTATTTCAGGAGAGGAGCTGGCATCATGTGGGGTATAGACTGGAGAGTTACAAGTTGGGGGAGCAGGACTCTCAGCATCACAAGTAGTTCAAGAGAGGATCTGAGTGATCATGTGGGGTATAGACTGAGAGTTACATAGTGGGGGGGCAGGACACAGCAGCACAGAGTATTTCAGGAGAGGAGCTGATCATGTGGGGTATAGACTGAGAGTTACATAGTGGGGGAGCAGGACACAGCAGCACAGAGTATTTCAGGAGAGGAGCTGATCATGTGGGGTATAGACTGAGAGTTACATAGTGGGGGAGCAGGACACAGCAGCACAGAGTATTTCAGGAGAGGAGCTGATCATGTGGGGTATAGACTGAGAGTTACATAGTGGAGGAGCAGGACACAGCAGCACAGAGTATTTCAGGAGAGGAGCTGATCATGTGGGGTATAGACTGAGAGTTACATAGTGGGGGAGCAGGACACAGCAGCACAGAGTATTTCAGGAGAGGAGCTGATCATGTGGGGTATAGACTGAGAGTTACATAGTGGGGGGCAGGACACAGCAGCACCGAGTATTTCAGGAGGAGTCTGATTCTAGCGATCCCTACTCATCCACTTACTAAACCACCAGGGGTCATAGCGTTCCCTACTCATCCACCTACTAGACCACCAGGTTTCATAGCGATCCTTACTTATCCACCTACTAGACCACCAGGAACATTAGCAATCCCTGGGTCTGTAGGTATTTTTGACATCTGTATTAAGATCTAGGGATTATCTAAACCATCCATTGTTCACCACGGGCCACCAGGGACCTGTAGCGTTTTGCCACGATTTAAATGAACCAATGGTTGTCATAAGATATTAAAGAAATCCCACTTGACCGCCAGGGATAATCAAACATTCCTCTAAAAAATACTCACAAGAATCCCCATTGTTTGCCGATGCACCACAGAGATCCCACTAATTCTGGGGATCCCCCTGGGCCATGCTTATTAGGCATTATATAGATCCCACCTGACCACCAGGGACTAGACCACTGGGCCAATAAGCATTAGTTAGATCCCACTTGACCACCAGGGGTTAAAACATCCCATTTGGGACAATCAGTTGACAAGTAAACTGGAATCTTCCTTATTCAACAATGGTCCAAATGAACCTTCACCCCTCTGCCATTATTTTAGGTAACCCAATGGGTCAGTAGGTATTTGGAGATCCCACTTGGTCACCAGGGATTATAAAAAAACTTCATCTGATCCATCCAGAATCACTAGAACAAAGCCCACAGGAACATCAGTGGGTCAGTAGGTATTATAGAGATCCCACTGGGCCACCAGGGATAATACAGACAAGATAACACAAAGTCATTGCTACCTTCTTGTCCTGCTCTGAGACATAAATCATCCCTGAGAGGGTTAATGTATCAAGGATCAGTGTCTGACCCCCAACATCTGGTCCGGGGAGACCCCCAGGCTGATCTCATATCCATGGGGACCCCAGAGGAGATGTTTTCCTTCTTCTGAACTAGATAAAAGGAAATGATTGTTATCCACAATCCCGGATTGTGCAGGAGGACCATAGCCGCCCCCTCCCGAATCTACAAAGAGGAACCCCCCCCCACCCCCACCCACTCCCAGCAGCACAGAGCATTTCAGGAGAGGAGCTGATCATGTGGGGTATAGACTGAGAGTTACATAGTGGGGGGGAGCAGGACACAGCAGCACAGAGTATTTCAGGAGAGGAGCTGATCATGTGGGGAGCTCCCCTGAAATACGTCTGTGTGCGGTGTCCTGCCCCCCACTATGTAATCTCAGTCTATACCCCACATGCTCAGCTCCTCTCCTGTGGAAATACTCTGTGCTGCGGTTCCTGCCCCACCCACTATGCTAAAACTCTCAGTCTATACCCAATGATTCACGCTCCTCTCCTGAAATACTCTGTGCTGCTGTGTCCGGCTCCCCCACTATGTAACTCTCCCAGTCTATACCCCACATGATCAGCTCCTCTCCTGAAAGACTTTTTTATTTGTGCTGCTGGGGCCTGCTCCCCCACTATGGAACTGGTCTATACCCAACATGATCAGCTCCTCTCCTGAAATACTATGTGATGCTGTGGGCTGCTCCCAAATATGTAACCGCTCAGTCTATTACCCCACATGATAGTAGCCTCTCCTGAAATACTCTGTGCTGCTTGTGTATGCTCCTCCCCCACTATGTAACTCTCAGGTCTATACCCAACAGATCAGCTCCTCTCCTGAAATACTCTTGTGCTGTGTCCTGCCCCCCACTATGTAAATCTCAGTCTATACCCACATGATCAGCCTCCTCTACTGACAATACTCGTGCTGCCTGTGTCCTGCCCCACCACTAGTAACTCTCAGTCTATACCCCACATGATCAGCTCCTATCCCTGAACTACTCTGTGCCTGCGTGTCCTGCTCCACACTATGTAATATCAGTTCTCATACACCCACATGATCAGCTCTCTCCTGGAAATACTCGTGCGGCTGTGGTCCTGCTGCTCCACTATGTAACTCTCAGTCTATACCCCAAAATGATCAGCTCCTCTCCGCGTGAAATGACCCTATGTGCTGCTGTGTCCTGCCCCCCCACTATGTATACTCTCTAGTCTTGTGTAATCCGCCACACATGATAAGCTCCTCCTTCTCTCTTGTATACATACGTTCTGTTGCTTGGCTGCGTGTTCCTGCCCCCTCGCATCTCTCCGATGGATACTCTGCCAGCCGATGTCATTATACGCCCCACCCCCATATGATCAGACTCCTCTCATGAATATACTCTGGCTGTCTGTGTCCTGACTCCCCCCATCGATGGTAACTCTAACGTCTATGTACCCCCATGATCAGCTCCTCTCCGAAATTACGCTGGTGCGCTCTCTGCTGGCCCTTGTGGTCTGTAGTCACCAGCAGCTAGGTAGACTCTCATGTCTATACCGCACCAGCCCATGATCAGTACCTCCATCTCTGTAATATAATCTCTGTGTGCTTGTTGTTCTCCTGCAGTAATAAACCTATGATTAACGCTTCATGCTCTTCCATTTAACCACACCATGATTCAAGCTCCTCTCCGTGAGAAATAATTCAGGTGGGCTGTCCTGTGTCCCCTGGCCCACCCACCGTAGACGAAGACTCCTCAGCTCGCAGTACCCCACCCCTGTGTATGCAGCTTTCTCCCTCTCGCTGAAATACTCTGGATTCCTCCGTGCTGGCTGTTGCCGGCTCCTCTCACATTGATACTCTCCGTCTTACCCCATCATGATCAGCTCTATCGATGAATACTCTGTGACTGCTGTTTCCTGCCCCCCACTATTCGGACTCCTTCAAGTATATACCCCAACATTTGATCAGCTCATCTCATGAAATACTATGTGCTGCTGGTCCGCGTCCCCACCCACTAGGTAACTCCTCCGCGAGTCTAGTTACCACACACATGGACAGCTCCTCCTGAAATACGTCGTGCTGTGTGCCCTGCCCCCCACTATGTAACTCTGTCTGACCCCACCATGTGATCTTGAGCTTCCACTCCTGAAATACTCTGTGTCTGCTGCTGTGTCCTGACTACACCCACAGGTAACTCTCGAGTCTAGTTACCACCCATCATGATACAGCTCCTCTCCTGAATAATCTGTGATGCTGTGTCCTGCTCCCGCACTATCGGTTAACTCTCAGTTCTATAACCCCAGCATGCATTCAGCTCCCTGCTCCCTCTGTTGAAATACTCTGTGCTGCTGTGTCCTGGCTCCCTCCTTCACGTAGTAACTCTCAGTCGTATACCCCACGCATGATCAGCTCCTCTCCTGAAATATTGTGCTGCCTGTTGTTCCGTCCGCCCGCCACTATGTAACTCCTTAGTCATATACCCCACAATGATCAGGCTCATCTCCTCGAAATAGCTATGGTGGCTGCTGTGCTCCTGCATCCTCCACTAATGTAATCTTCTCCGTCTATACCCACATGATCAGCTTCCTCTCCTGAATACTCAGTGTCGGCTGTGTCCTGCCCCGCATCCTCTCACTACAGGGAATCTGGTCAGTACTCAGACCCCTCGAGTGAGAAGTAATCATCTCCTGATCACTGAAATACTCTGTGCTGCTGTGTCCTGGCCCCCTGCCCTATATGATGGTAACTCTCAGTCGATACCGCACGCCATGATACAGCTCCCCCTGAAATACTCTGGTGCTGCGGTGTCGCTTGTCCTGCCCCCCCACTATGTAACTCGTCACGTCTATACCCGACCCAGATGATGTCAGCTCACTCTCCCTCGAGTAAATAGCCTGTGTGCGTGGGCTGTCCTGCGCCCCAACTATGCTTAGGTTACAGCCTTCTCCAGCTCTCTCCCATGAGTCACGCCGGATGATCGATGCTCTATAATGATTCCGTGGGAAACCAGTTCAGCCTCTGGCCGGTCTTGGTCTGGTCCTCCTCTAGGTACTGCTTTGGGGCAACGCGCTCCTATGTGCCGGGTTGGTGCGGGGGGGTGCTCCTGAGGTTGCTAGGTTCCCCGCCCTTGGGCCGACTATGTATTTACCTCTCGCGAGGGATATACCCCGCATGATCCTGCTTTCATAGATCAGCTCCTGCCGCTAACACCTGCAATATAGCCTTGTTGGCTGCGGCTCTCGCCTTATGCGTTTGGTCCTTGTTGTTCCTGCTCCCCTCCCACTTATGTACAGACTCTCAGTTCTTATCCCCACTTGGCTATCGATCAGGGCTCCTCTCTGAAATACTCTGTGCCTGATGTGTTTCCTAGCTTCCCACACACGGTAACTTCTCAGTATGATAGCCCCAACATGATCCAGCTCCTCTCATGGATCAGGAGACTCGTGGTGCGCGACTCACGTCGTCCTGCTCCCCTACTTGTAACTCTCACGGCTATTTACACCCTACACAGCATTAAGGGCTCCTCGTCCCTGAAATAGCTCTGCTCGCGTGTCTGCAGTGGCCCCTGTCCTGTCGTTCGCAAACCCCACTCGGTAATGTGAACGACTCCCTCCGGTGTCTATAACCCCACCGAGCATCTAAGCTACCTCTCCGGCATAACTACTATGGTGCCCATGTGCCGTTTGTGCAGGCCTCTGCTTCATGTCACGTGCGTGATCCTTTACGGCTTGTATGGTGTGTGTCATACCATTACGCGAACCATAGGGTTCTTGTCACAACCTATAGTGGTAACCTCTACAGCACTGTATTAACCCCACTATGATCAGCCTCCCTTCAATGATAATACTTCCCGGTGGTTCTGTCGGTGTGTCTGAGCCTCCAGCGAGGGTGAACTCTCAGTCTATACCCCCACATGATCAGCTCCTCTCATGTACAATGACTCTTGTGTCTTGCCATTGTCCCCGCCCTGGGAAGTGGTGGCTTGGTCCGGTAGCTCCTACAACATAGGGTGTTAGCCTCTCGCCATCTGTGTGCCTCTATAACCACGCATTACATGGCACTACATAACGGGCGCGACCTTCTTCCTGACAAAACACAGATGTGCTGCCGCGTGTGTCTGCTGTCCTGCTTACCCCCCACCCCGACTACGGAATCTCTCCGTCTCTACCCCGTCACCTTATGGATTAGCGCCTCTCCTGAACATACTCTTGTGCCTGCTGTGTCCTGCTCCTCCCCACTATATAAACTCTCAGTCATAACACACCATATGATACAGCTCCTCTAGATGAAATACCTAGTGCTCTGCTCTCTTGTCTGTCTGCTCCCCATATGTAACTCTCAGTCTATACCCCACATGATCAGCTCCTCTCCTGAAATACTAGTGCTGCTGCTTCCTGCTCCCTCACTATGTAACTCTAGCAGTCTATAACCACCATGATCAGCTCATCTCCATGAATACTCTGTGTGATGTGTCCTGCTCCCCCACTATTGTAACTCTCAGTTATATAGCCCCACATGTATACAGCTCCGCTACTCTTGAATACTCTGTGTGTGTGCCATGCTCCGCCACATTGTAACTCTCAGTCGAGACCCCAGCATGATCAGCTACTGCTCCTGTGAATAATATTGCTGCTGTGGGTTCCTGCCCCCCCCCATATGTAAAGACTCAGGTATTAGACCAGAGATAAAGATGAAGTCAGCTACTATACTGACGAAAGAATATGTGATCGCTGGCAGTAATGCTCACTCCCATAGGGAACTCTCATGTCTATACACCCAAATGGATCAGCTCCGTTCCTGAAATACCCGGTGTGCTGTGTCATGTCAGTCCAAAGGTACCTCTCAGTCTATACCCCACAGATCAGCTCCTCTTCCTGAAATACTCTGTGTGCTGTGTCCGCCTCCAACACCAACTTAGGTAACTTCAGTATATACCCACCATGATCAGATACTCTCAAGAAATAACTGTGCTTGCTCTGTGTCCGGCTCCATCCGACAAAGTAACTTCTGTCTATACCCCATATTCATTGACAGATCTCTATCTCCTGAAATACTCGGTGCTGCTGTGATCCTGATCCGCCACTATGTTAACTATCAGTCCATACCACACAGATCCTGATCCTCTCATGTAAAGACTCTGTGGGCTGTGGCCACTGCTCCCACCATCTAGGTAACTCTTACGTATTAGATATTAAAAAATTGATAAGCTAAGATCACGGATCGTTAATTCGAAATACTCGGGGATGAGGGTTTCCTGCCGTCCCCCACTACTGTAAATCCTAGGAGGATAAAAACACAACTATGCACTAACTGATTACAATTCTAATGGATCATGTGGGGGGTATAGACTGAGAGTTACATAGTGGAGGAGCAGGACACAGCAGCACAGAGTATTTCAGGAGAGGAGCTGATCATGTGGGGTATAGACTGAGAGTTACATAGTGGAGGAGCAGGACACAGCAGCACAGAGTATTTCAGGAGAGGAGTGAGCAGGCTGTACATATATCCTGGCAGTTGTAGTATCTCTCCTGTGTGGCGGATGTTCTGCAGAGCTCCATCTATCAGCGCCATATGGGTGTAATACTCTGCAGTAATTTATAAGCAGGACGCTCAGTGCCCAGAACGGGCAGCAGAACTTTCCCTATAAATCAGGGATAGATGGATTCTGGGCCGCTTCATGGTGGGGTCTGGCCTAACCAGAGAGGAGGGGGATCAGTAAGTGCGCCAACCCCAAAAATGTACCCCAGACATGAGTAATGGATGCTGGATCTCCTCCAGACTGCAGTGATATATAGAGATTCCATCCTGTCAGTCTACACTGCGCCTCTGTTATTCTCTTCAGTGCTGCAGCAGGGCTCGGGGCCTCACAGGTTATACAGGTCCCGGTTTTGGACATATTCCTCGTGGGCGTAAACCTGGGTGTGGCTCTCTTTGAAGCCCCGCCCTCCTTAGTTTACACCCCTGCTTTGCATTATGTAGCCAAGTAATTCAGAATATTAGGAGTTAATGGGACTTTATAGTTAATTTTATCCTAATTATTCTGAAATGAGCGGCGGAGCCCGGGACATGCGATCCGATGCCGAGCGTTGGAGATATAGACCCTATAAAACCGTCCCATAAATCCTTTTTAAGAGAACATTAGGAAGAAATACAGTAAGAA